>UCOH01006912.1:0-27546 GCA_900474275.1 Synergus japonicus
GTACAGGAGTGACTCGCGATGCATCGACCGAACACGTGGTGGGGTGAAAGAGGTTACGTTAGAGGTTCATCCAATCGGAGAGCTTGGAATTTCATCGGGAGACGATGGCTGGAGCACACGGTATATAATAATAGAGCACGATATAATGTTGGCGAACGAGCGACCCGCGGCTAAAATGTATTACGAGTGCATATGTGTGTTGGTTCTTCTGGAAGACTCACACACACACTCACACAATTGCAAATCGTAGGGGTGTATATTCGATACATCGAAAGAAGCTTTATATTTCGAGCGCGCGAACGCTTTGCTTCGTGTACATGCAAACTCAGCATTCAACACAGAGAGAGGCTTTGGTAAGTACATAGGATGAGACGTTTATATACCCCGGCGATGTCTATAACGCCTCGAGTTACGAGACGCGTTTACGAGCGAATGCAACTCGCGCCAGACGTCAAGAGGCGAAACCCCCGTTTCGAAGTTTGATGGCGCGACATGCCCAAGGAGCTTCACCTCCGAAATATCTCGCGTTTTCGTCCTACCGATATATTATATGCTTTTCCGCGGAGAGATGAACCTAAATAGAATTACAGTGTTTCCTTCAGATTAATTCTTGACCTAGGCGAACATGTGATGAGACAAACAATCAACTATTACAGATAAAATCGAAAGAAGATCGTTTCAAGAAATGTTGAAGAGCCGGTCAAACTACTCATTTGATCAACGTCTTAACACTGAAATAAAGCCTACTTGTCGATTATCGTCAAGGTGCCTGAGAGGAACTTGTATCTTTTTTTTCGTATTTTCTTTTTTTTTTGCACGTACGTCGAGCGAGAATTTCCATTGCTCACCGAGTCGTAATAATTCCCCCGTTACCGTCCCAGCCGCGGGCCATTAAATTAATAATTTGTGGTCGACAACGCCATTGTAAAATCCGATGCAATCATTGTAATATGCGGGATTTTATTATCGGTGCCCCGATGGCGTATGCTAATTTACTGCTAATTGTATTCCACGGGCGACAATGATGTCTCTGTAGTGCGGAATAATCACCGTTTCGTTTCTTCCCTGCGTTTCCGCAATGCTTCAAAACAGGGACACGTGAGAGATTTTCTGTATTGTAAAGCTGCCTTCCACAAGAAAATGCATAAAAATCAATGATTTCTTTTATTTCCACGATTTATACATAATTTTTTATATCAACTATAGGAAGTAATAAAATATAATGTCACACGTATGCTTTTTTCATCCAGGCATATTCTTCTAAGACGCACTTTGTACAATGCAATCTTTATGCCGTTTTTTTTAAAGAAAAAGGACATATAAATTGCAATAAAACATTGCACTCTATGACTTATATCAGTATGATATTACTCGATTTTACTACAATAATAAAATGTCTATCATACATAATCATATATATTTTTACTTTGAAGAGACGCAGATTTATATTACTACGCATTAAATTGACAGTCAGTGACTGACTCAACGTATAGAACCGTAAATTTAATTTCTATTGATGTCAACATTATTCAAGGGCATAAAACCATCTGACAAAGCATTCGCAGACCGGAAAATCATTTTGGGCCTTTCCGCACTCAAGATTTTCACCATGCGGTCAGCACGTGCAGAACACACATTTACTTAGATTTACCCAAAAATTAGTGACCCTCATCTAGAGATTCTGAACAATGCAGTTAAAATTATCCAAGTCACGTACAGAAGATAAACTTTTCCAAATTCCCAAGGGGTAAATCAATATTTTATTACAATGAGTAGCATCTTCAAGAAAAAAAAATACTTCAAAAGAAGTGAAATGCTCGGAAAGTAGAATATTTTTATAATGAAGAGCAGAGTTCGGGCTTATAAACTGGAAAATATAATTTTATCGCTTGAAGGTAAGGATATACTTTATTGCATATTTGCTGGGGGAAAATACGTTATACAATCGGCAGAGGCGTAGTCGGTGGTATGAAAACTATTACTATTCCTAGTGCTCTTGCGATGCAACAAACGCATGATCTTACACGCTTCAAGGAATTCAAAAGAAAATACTATACCTACTCGTCGCGGTGCGAAGTTATTGTTTTGGAAACTGTTGCAAAACCTAGGAACAGCTTTAACGTCCATTTAAGACGCAATTACTTTAATGATTGCTCGACTTAAACGATTGAAAGTGTATTGCCGTCTTGCCGTGCTTTCGCTCGGCTTCCTTAGCGCTATACAAGCGTGGTTTAATATTGTTACACGCCGTTACAATTGACCAGTTTGTAAACGATAATGTCAGAGTGTAACCTGAACATTGAAGCTTCTATTATCACGTTTTATTTTATTGAATTTTTCTCGCTTTTCTAGATTCCTAGTCTAATGCGCCAAAAAGTTCAGCTAGCTATGATTCAAGCACAGAAAAATGCAAATGGTCCGAGAGGATTAAATATTTTCTTAAAGTAAACAGCGTTCAAAAATTGGAGATGAATATAAGATAAAAATAACACAATGGGTTCTGCCTTCAAAGTTTTAAGACCCTAGGGATTAGAGGTCCTGCAGGATGTTTCGCGAAAGTTGTGGACCCCCATTGAGTGGAAGTTTCCAAACTGCGGAGATACAATTTATTATTTTAAAAGTTAGAATATGTAAGAAACCAAGTTGTGCCTAGGCAAAATCTTTAGGACTATTTTTATGCGATACATTATTTATGCATTATTATTGTTATTATTCCATTGTTCCATAAATTCGAATGATTCATATTATGTTGGGATTATCATTGCGATAATGAGTACATATATTATATTCTGAGAAAAGTTTGATATAACGGAGTCAGCAATGTATGAAGTTGAAGATATGCGGAAGAATCTAGCTTCCTGATGAAATTAACGAGCAGTTAACGAAGTTTGATGCTCAACAACTGTGTTTAAGTAGATTTATTAAACCACATACTACTACGCGTTTAAAATATAAATGAAACATACTATCATCATATTTGCTACTTATTATTCATTAACGCATCAACAACAATTATTCTCATCTCAATGATTGATGTATTTTTTGGAATACTCCAAGATGAAAGTAGAAAACCTTGGATTCAGAATTTGAGATGAAATCTGTAGTCATGGTTCACAGATTCTGGAAACGTAGGCTTTATGATGCTACCTGAGGTGGAGTACCATATCCGAAATGAAAATGTTGTGACATCGGAAAAGAAGTTTCTGCGTTTTAGGAAAAGGAAGAATTCCATAATGATCCTTGACGGAGTTATAAACTCATCAGAATTTTCCAAATTTCGCGTTCCTGACCATGAATTGCTTTCAACTTTCTACAAATTTCCTTTATATATGGAGGGCAGAAAAACGAACCTATCGACAACGATCGCAATAAAATCAGACAGCTTTGAAAATTAGTGAAAATAACTTCCCACGAGCTATACAAACATTTCCGTCGTCAAATTTATCAAAATAAAAGCATAAAAAGTTCAATAAAAAACGAAGGATTTTCTTTTGAAAACTTAAATCCCGTATTCTAAAAATGTCTCACGATATTCCTGAAATTCCTGTAATTTAAATTTTAGAAAGTTGCAACTTGTGTCTGCATTGACGGATATTAATCACGTTTAATGTCTTCGATGCTTTAAAAGCAGAAGCGTTGAATACCTAATGGAGAATTTAATGACATTTTAAACTCGATGTTTGCGTGAAATCTTGGAATTTAACTTGGTATTAAAACTAGCAAGGAGTTTTCAAGGTATAATCAAGAATCGTTATAGTAATGTAAATTACTGTGCGCGCAAATATTTCTCCCAGGATATAATTCGTCGTCATGGAAAAATTATTGAAATCTAGTGCGAATGAATGCAAAATCCAAATCAATGGAAACTCCATACTTCTTAATAATTGAAATTAGCAATTCACCAATGATTCTAAAAATCACAGCCTTTGTTATAGCGCAGGACAGATTATTTTAAAAGCTGTTTTTCAACTCACCACAAAGGAAAAATTCTATGAAAGTTGACAATACAATTCCTGTATAACAATTCAAGTTTCCCATGCGTTGCAATTTTTATTGCACTTGTTGGAGCAACACTGTTGCATTATCGCTAATATTTCCACCATAAAAAAAGACAATTCTACTATAGAAATTTCAGTGAGAAAAATGTATTTACATAAGAGTTTTGAAAAGAAAGAATGATGATATAAAGTGAAGCCCTTATAATTGGGCTAAGCCGAATAAATTCTCATTTCTAATCTCATTTTCTCTCCAATTAGATATTGATTATTACACTGAGACTTCTTCCTTTGGAGATAGCAAACTTCAAAAGGAAAAAAAGTAAAATAAAATATGCGTGTTTATAAGATTTAATAGAAAGGAGTTTTCACTTAAACGTTTCACGTTGTGAACATAACAGTTTTCATTGAAAGTTTCTCCGAGATTAAAATGTTAAAACGATTTCTATTATTGTATAAAATTGTAATCAGATTCTTTTCTTCATTTGATAATAATATTCGTTTACCATCAAATCTTAACGTATTTTTTAACTTGATCATGATCAAGTTTTATGGACTTATCCAAATCATGTTTGAAAGACAATCTATGAAACCAAAGCCGTATTGGCAAGATTGCGCATTTTCATCTCGCTTACGGGCAATAAAGACATATGTGGTTCATAGTCACTTCTGAAGAAAGAAAGACGTCTGAAAGACATCTATTCCTATCGAAGTATTTAGGTTATTCGGGTTTCGTGCGGTGGTATACCTGGCGCATTAATAGTCACGGAATAGAGGCCTTGGCTCGGATCGTAAAAATATAATTGCGCCGATTGCAACAACGTTATCTAGGCACCGGCGCGGATAATGATACGTGAACGACGGCGCGTTATGGCACTCGACGATACACCAAGCATCTATTTCACTATATTAAAGCACAAAGTGCACTGCTTGCGCAAAGCCGACATTATTACACGCATCTACATGAAACACTACATACACACCGAAAGCTACGTTTCGTCGTTGTTACCACAGGTAGCGTAATGGAACCGATTATTTTACTCCATAAAATTATTAATAAGAGTCATTTTCCACGTGGTAACAAGAGATTACCTTGTCCCCGATCGAGGGACTTTTTATTTCTCCATTGCATTATTATTATAGCATTGTTTTTATTTCACTTTTATCATTCCTCCACTTTTTCACAGCATTCTTTAGAATTTTAGTCTTGAAATCAAGCACATTCCCCAAATTACAGTAATCAATCCTAGGGTATAAATCCATATAAAGAATTTCCTCATTATATTCCTCCAACTGACATTCCCCTTCATGAAAAATTTTCATGGATTCTGAGAGAGCCTCTCGTCATTTTACAGCTAAATAATCGAACAAGTGCACGTGTGAACTCTTGAGCCATCATATATATGCGGTCCTTTGTCAAATAAAGTAAAATTAAATTAAAGGTTCCACGAACAAGTATAAGAAAGTCGATGACCCCCGAGCGACCTGGACAGATCGGAGTTGGTCCAACTGAGCGGGTAAAGTTGAAAAGTCAACAAGAGCGGACTCGAGAGCCGTCCTCTTCTCATGTTTGCGTGAGTTTGAAGAAACTCGTTTCTTGCGACTTGGGTATTATTTCTGTACCTATGTCTTCTCTTCTTTAGATTCTTTCCTTGCTGGCCGTACTGTCAGTTTACTTAGGACGCGATATACCCAAACCACCGTCCAATGTGGACCCTCGCTCAAATTAAATATTCAGAGTACCCCAGACCTAAAGTGCCGATTCCCTCTCAACGACGCATTAGCCAGAATCCAGAATCTTTTTCTCCTACCTCCAAAATTAGACCCTAATAAACAAAATATCCAAAATTTATATACCTCCAATCTTCTCTCAACATCTATAATATCTGATGTATAAATTGATCTCTGGTATAAAGTTTGGATTGGCACATTTATTGGAAGTCGAGATAATTAATGCTTCCTCCATTAGGAAAAGCAAATCATATTTACTTTTACTCTAAAAAAAATTCTAATGATAGTAACTGATAAGGGATTTCCTGTCATGCCAATTTTGAATAAAAAATTCTTTAAGAGTAAAAGAAATCGTTTAACAATCAATATACAACTTTACAGTTAATTTTTCTAGAAATTTTCTATTTTGGGAAAAATTGACGTTATAGGTTTCCCGTGCAATTCAAGATCAAAGCGAGTTTTCTCCGGAAAGAAAAGTGCAGCTTAAAATAGATTTAAGCTGAGTTGTTGAAGCGTCAAAGAAATGGCATTTTGTGTGGTATAGGCTGGAGGCTCGTGCCGGGTCTATTATACCTGCACGGGCCTTCTCTTTCATCGAGAACCGAGTAACCAACAGCCACAGTAGCCACCTTAATAGACCCCTGGAATCTTTTCTAGGCAGGGGTGCATGTCAATTGGGTACTAGCCGTTCAGAAAACCTCACTTGACTCGCTGGGGACATCAAACAACCTGTTGCCTCTTGGTAGTAGATTCCAAATGTCAGTCAGGTTGTGATTAAATGAAAATCAACATTAAAAAATTAAAATCAACATTAAAAAATTAACATTAAATCATTTTAAAATATAAGAAATAAAAAATCTACTGGATAACACTCTCAAAAAAGAGAATTCGCGCTTCGTCTTGGTAGAAAAAAGACAAGTTTCAACTCTGAATGACAATAAAGACGAATACGGAAGAGTTTGAAAAGAGCAGCAGATTTCTATCTAAAAATTTAATATTGTATAACCTAGAGCGAGATCCGGTTGCGTGGAATCCTGCTTCCAAGTGTCATAAGTTGCGTGTATTCGTATTGCTTCTCGCACGTGCCAAAGGATACATAATACCAAAGTTAACTCCGTTATTTTTGCCACGCTTAATATCTGCCTACATTTTACCTTTTGTTCAAAAGGAGACACTTAACATACTCGCACTACGAGCTGCTGATTGCGAGAAGATGCTCCAGGTAGCTATTTTACAGGATACGTCCTTTTCCGAACGTCGACAGTAATTGGCACTTATTATAAGTTTGCACGCCATAGACGAAAAGCATAATTAAAGATGACATTTTTTCATATCCAAAGCAATAATCATATTCTTTGAAACTCTAAGCATCATGCCTGATCCTTTATAGTTCATAATAAGGAAACGAAATTGTTTCCAAATCGACTTCTGATAAAAAAAACAACAACTAGGGAAAATTGGTTAATTTTCTTCAAATATGTAAAGAAGTCTTGCTCTTTTATCCTCCTCAAGATATTTGCCTTCGGAATATTATCAAAAGGGGAAAAAACCATACCATATAGCAAACGCTGAGCTCGAAACCAATGGTTACGGTCTAATCGGTAGAAAATCGTGCAAACAATACATATATATATACAGCTTGAGTTTCTTAGAAACGTCGATTTGCTTGATTAGTTAGCATCGCATTTACCTTGAGGATGACGGATAATTTCATCTACAGAAGAGTAATGTACCTTCGCTTTGTACAAGACGATGTCCTAAGACTTATTCCTGATGTCATCTATATTCACTTCAAAATGAATTTCATTTGTTTCAAAATCAATCACCATTAAACCATTTAAATCACCAATAAACCATTTAACCATATCAGAACGTGGAACATTATTCTGATCAACAATTGATAAGCTAATAATATCTCGTAATTTGAATGCCATAAAAAATATATGAAACTTGAAAGCAAAGTGGAAGGATAGAGACATCATTTAGCTTGTACGTTTGTTGATCGATAAGGGTTATCGCGAACGCAAACCAGCACACGATTTTGCAATTGTTGGGGATGCGGTAACAATAAACACGCGATTTGATTCTCACGAGCTTTCGATTTATTGACATTATATCGGACCTAGTGACGAATCGCCCGAGCATCGAAGCATGTCAAACACAACGAGAAATACACGATACAAGATCTTAATCGCATCGTCATGATTATTATTGCGATCCTCGCAATTGAGCGCGGAAATCTCAGATCGCTACAATTCAAGCTGTTTTACAGTCGACAATTTAGTTGTCATTGTTTCATTGGATCAATTGTTTCCACAATTTGATCATAGGATCAAAATATAATCATGAAGATGAAATTTCTTACTGGTCCAAATAGTAATACACCATCATCATTTAGCTATAATCTTCAGATCTTCACTGATCTATAAAGCCTTATTAGGAAGGGTTTTTAACACTGGAATCTCTTAGCGATGAGTTGAGGAAAGGAGAGATAGATGCAGAGAGAGAAGGAGAGAGAGATATATAGATGCGCAACGAATAAAACTGGGCGTGAACGCGTCGTATGGTGTAGGCCAATAGCGATTCAGTATCGTTCTCTTTTTATTGCGCTCCCCTCCTCATGTTCACAGGCAAAGCCACTATAATCCCCCACTGAGAGGAATATCGCGTTCTCCACGTTGAATCAGGATCAGGCGCACTGTAGCGCCAGCATACCCAACCTATAACTACGGCCAATAATCGCTAGTCTGGTCCACCACTTACATACTACGCACTACCATAATCTCCAACGAAGGATAAAGACAGCCAATGCCCACACGTCTGAACTGAGGGTCATTGCGATACGATGCTCATACATCATTCTGGCTACATGATTTTTACTGCAAAACCTCCTTAAGACTTTGCACCGCTGCATAAACTTAAATACACAAAACCGGATTTGGCACAATTTAGCGGAAAATCTACTGCAATCGATTTTCTTAAACCCTTTTCTGATCCAAACACAATTTTCATTAGCTGTATATATTATTTCATCTCTGACGATATGGTTTCATTATAGACGCTATCTGTATAATTAGGTCTGCAATTAAATGTGACACGTATCAAAGGGCTATATATATATATATATATATATATCAAATAAACATGATTTATAATTGCCAAGATTGATTTTTAAATTAGTAGGTTCACAACTAGTTAGTTTTTACAGACACTAAAGCACAATAGAGGCCAAATTCTAGACTTAAGCCACGTAAGGATGCGCACTCAAGGACGAAAAAAAGTGGATCCGAGGAGATAGCGTTTTGCAATTCTAGAGCTGACCCGCCCGAATTCGACCATGCTGGGTCTACGAGCTCGCCAGGAAATTACCTCCGAAATCTAATTATGAGATTTTTATAGGGCTATCGTAAAACCGTTGAACGATATTCCTAACCCTCTAAAATCGGCCACGAGGCACGAATAATGTAAGCCCGCAGTCAGAAAGTGAGAGATGAGCAGAAATTATGCACTCCGTGAAATAGCAGAGAAAATATGTATAATAAAAAAGAAAAAAAAAGAAAAAAAAAGAAAAAGAACTAGACATGAAAGGCATTCAGACAATAAAGCATAAACTTTGAAATTAGACTCTTTCATTTTTTTTTTATAATTATCGGCATAGACTAGGGAATTATTATAGAGATTCTAAAATAACGATATTAAAAGTATAGATATACTTTTGAGAATATGATGCAAACGTTATATACATATATATTTATACATATCGCGTTACATCTCCTATAAGTTATTATCCCGGGTTCGTAAAACCTGAATTGGTAAAACCGTGTTAATAAATGGTTGAATAAGCTATTCGTTTGAGTAATATATAAGAGCGTTTAGGAAAAAGTTTATGCGGCAAAAGTTACGACATCCAGAATTAGTTCAAAGACATGAACGAGTACAAATTCGAAGTTTTTCGTCTCTGATTGTGAAATGTCTAATAAACCGTTTTCTTTCAGTCTCACGCTTTTTGTCCGGATTATGTGAATCAACTGCAAGTTAGAAAAAAGTGTCTTTTTATTAATATATCTAGTAGAAGACACTATTACTACAAAGACATTATTATTAAGTTGCTACAATAATGCTTTAAAGTAATAAAATATTTGCTATAATTGTTTGCTATTAAATCATTAGCAATCATATTTTATTTGATAATTTTATTGCTTTTAAGTTTAATCAATAAATAAAACAAATACGGATTTATATACGATATTTGTTCACATTCGAGGGGGGAGGGGCTAAACACTATATCAGTTTTCATGTACACTTGCATTCAAGAATTCTGAAGAATTCAAAATTCTTTTTTCAGAATTTAAAATTAATTCAACAGAATTCAATTGATTCCAAGAGTATTCACAGGAATTGCGAAAATAAATTCTATGTAATATAAAATAATTCAAGTAGAATTCAAAAGTATTCAATAAAATATAAACAGGGATTAAAAAAAAACTCACAGTGGATTCACAAAAAATTAAAAGTGAACTCAAAAAGAATCAAAAGAATAAGATAAATCTAAGTGTTCAAAAACATATGAATGGAATTTTAAAAACTTTGTAAGAAATAAAAATATTTAGATTTGACAATAATTCAAAATCTTATGGATTTGAAATATTTTAAGATTAAATCTCCTTCAAAAATTTTGATCATGAGTTAACTTATATTATAAATTTTCCGCGCCTCCCCCAAAAATTCATTCAAAATCCTCTCTAAATCTGAATTAGTGAAAAGTGAGTAACTAATTTACTTTAGTCAACAATTCTATAAATTGTTAGTTATTTTTAACTAAAACTTTAGTGAAAAGTTGAAAACTGCAAATTGAAATAGTGAAATATAACTAATAATTAGTAAAAATTTTCACTAAAGTAAATTAGTTGCTCACTTTTCACTAATTCAGATTTAGAGGCCCGTTCCTACATTTATTCATACTGTTTGTTTATTAAAGACGCCTCGCTTTTTCTCGTTATTCTAGGTGGAATATTTCGTTAATCACGACTTGACAGATGAAAAATTTGATTTGATTGGCAATGCACATGGTGTGCAGACGCCTGTCTGGTCGTAAGGTCCGATGACGTCACGACCATGGCGTCTGCAGGTGAAACCGCGACGCGAGAGTCCGTAGGTGAGCGCACTCGCTAACCGATTCGCGATTGGCCGAGAGGGGAATCCCCGCCCTTGCTCTCTCGAGCGTCCGATGCACGCGGCGTCGCGGATCACTCGTGCGTCGCCTCCTCCCCCACTCCTATTTCCCACCCCATCTTTTTCACCGAGTGCAACTACACTATCAACAGTACCACCCTGCCACACAGAATACCTGCGACAAAATGCATCTCACTCCTCTCTTTGCACCTGACTGCACCACTTCTATATTTCTCTCGCTTCTCGCTACTGACAGATGTAACCTAATCGGTCTATCCGAGCACGCTTCTGAGCACTGCACGCTCCATTGTTTCCTGAGGAATTGCTGCTCTTATTATTTGCACTTTCCGCGAAATCTATCAAGCTAAATGTCACGTAGGTCTACAATTCATTTGCAAACCTTATGATTAACGATTGTGGCTCAAATGGGCGAGGTAAACATGAAAAAGGGCGGATGTGAAGAATTTTAGTTCCACTTTGATAAAGAAAATGTTTTTGCCCATTTTTTTTCATTCAATTTAGATATCTAATATACCGGACTCATTAAAAATTGATTACCAAAGATTACAGTCGATGACTAAGTGACTGTGAATTATAATCGAATTGATTTATTAAATACTATTTTCAATTATCGCCTATTATTAATGTGTCAATCATTGTAATTGATATAATATCTAATATCCAATTTCTCTTCTTGTTCACACAGAGTCTTTATTGTTGCATCGTCATATTAACCCTCATTATTAACTGTCTTTGATTAACTATCAAAATTCTATACTACCTGCAGAAATGAACACTCAAACAACCAATTAAAATTTCTATTTGACAAGCTCCATCTCTGTACTCATAAACTTTCTTTAAAACGCAAGAAGTATCGTCTTGCATCTCATGAAATATGACACCTGGCAACGCTGCAGAGTTAAATTGTTAGACTTTAAGAGAGAATGTACAATGTACGCTAAGCAGCAAGTATCATCATAAAGATAAAATTAATCAAAGATGATGAAATAGATGTTATAACGTCCTATCTCCTATTGGTAATCACACCTTGTTTAAATTATCTAATCTACTATTCATATTCTTTTAATCAAAGTTACAATGTTATATATACACGAAAACCAGAAACAAATCAAAATCAAGGACAAACAATCATAAATTATTACTCTTCTCTTTTAAAAAATGGACAACTGAAAAAGCTCGAGTTGTTAAAAGAATCATTCATATCACTTTATGGCTATAACTATAACTCTTCTCAAAGTGAAACCTGCTCTCTAGCAACCACGACGATATAATTGAAATGAATTTGCAAGCTAATACAACTGTCGCTAATAGAATCTTTATGACTCTATCATAGTAAACAAATCAGCTGCGGGTGACTTTCTGGCACGCAGACCGATGTGAAAAATGTAAATTGACACATTTTCGCATATTAATGTTCCCAGTTTTTCCTGACATTCTTGATAAGCTTTCGAAACCCAGGTAGTCTGATTATACAAACAATTTATGTGAACTTTCAAAGTTTCCAGTGGTTCTAGACTAAACGTTAATCAACTTCGTTACGACGCCCATTTATTATCGTAACCCACGATTAATAATTCCTGTCAACACATTATTTATCCTTCTGTTTACACATGCGTAAATTAACGAAAATCCTACCGAGAAAAATGATCCCTTTTTATGTGAACAATTTATTTAGTTCGAAGGAAAATATATTTGTGAAAGAAGATTTTTAAAGATGTTCTTTAAAAAATCTAAAGTCAGCAGAATCCGAAGAAAGTTTCTCGTATAGAAATTCATCTCCAATCTACGTCTGAGCTTATTGCGTTTCGATGTGTTAACCAACTGGAGGTGTTAAAGTTACAAGAGAGGCAGATAACGGTCTCGGTACAAGCATATTGACACAAATAATTATTACAATTAAAATCTCCTTCTTTCGCAATCGAGAAACCATCGAAAATTAATCAACTATCCCTTCCTAAACTCAATTTCTCTAAAATATACATGCGCCACTTTTTCCACATTACCCTATGTAAACATTCCTCATTTTATGATGCGAGATTCGAGGTAACTTCGTGCGTATTTTACTATAGTCAACAACCCATTTCTGTAAATTTCTCTGTTTAATTCGGTACAGTAACATCGAAACAGAGAAAAAATACAGAAAATACAGAAAAAAAATGCTCACTGGTTTAGATTAACGAGGGTTCACACTGGACTGACAATTATACCTAAACATTTATAATGTGTGTGATATTACATATACATATGTACAATTGTACATACCATACGAGTGTCAAGCGTAATAAGCGGAACGACAAGAATCACTGTAGTTGCACGTATTGCGTGCCAAAGTAATGGTCACTTATATGTGAAGGTGAATTAGAAAAAAATTTTTTCCATGAAAACTGGGAAACATTTAATAAATATTGTATAAACCTAAGGATATAAATATTTTAAGAGTTTTTATGACAGGATTCAACTTCAGAAGCTCCCTAAATTTGTAGATAATTTGTCCAGTCGAAAATGCACGACGAAAATGATTCAAATCATTCTTGCATGATTCGAATGTAAAATTGCATTGAATCTAACATTTATAACTGATGATGAAAATTGTATGTTTAAAATTATGCGAGAATCGCCACTTCGTGTGCGTAAGTGGGAAGATTAATTAATCTTTGAGACAAATGGAGTCGAGCTCACAAGAGATCTTTTCTTCAACCACAACCGCAGAAGGTTACTGACTCGAGCAAATTATCTACCGAGACTCACTCACCGACGTACGGCATGAAAATGACTTTCAGGTACTGAGACCCCATTTTTTAAAAATAAAATATCACGAGAGTAAAAATGACTAAATCATGGCTGGACATGATGGAAAAATGCAATAATCTCATTTTGAAAATGATAATTCTTTAAAGCGTGAGAAAAAAAGAATAGGATGAAGATAATGGGAAGCAAATCGTTCTAAGGAAAATTGCATTTCAGTTATCTTTCCGTTCGTGATGTGTCGCGAAACTTATGACCACTTATTCCATTTTGTATAACGTTATCACAAAATTAATAGTATGTATGACGCAGACATGAAATAACAATTACTGGATCCTGACATTTTGCGTTCAGCATGGGTGGTTTTAAAAGTTGCATTTCGATAATACGCTAGCAAGTTTACGATTAGAATTGTAATGAGTCTTATCGCTCCTGGGGTTTTCCTGCATTCCTCAGAAAACTAATTTTAAAATAAATATGACAGGAGACAAGTTCACACGTGAAAAGAGATCGTTAAAAATATATAATCAGTGGAAAATGGTACGAAGAGAACATCAAATTTCAATTTCGAGGAAGTATTTTAAAAAATCTGAAGCAAAGAGATATTTTCCTGACTTCTGGGTTAGTAGATAAATTAGAAGGTTCAGTCGTAAGTATTTAGTAATATATGTGGGCGTAACGAGAGATACGTTTTTGCAAATTACTTATGACATATAACGTCTAATTTATGTAGTATGTATAACTATATTTATTTAAAGAATATCTCTTTTGATTTATTTTTACAGGTATATTATTCTGATATTATTTTCATTAAGTAATTAATATATAATTAAATATCTTTATTTTTGCTATAAAATGTATAACTTCAAAGACAGTTCATTGATCTATTTGTTATCTAGCACACTACTTCAAATACCAAGAAACATTTATGACATATTTATGCAAACAGATACAAAATTTTTAATTTGCTGGAAGATTTGATATTTTTTCGATTAATTGTTTTATATTTCACAAATGAGACAGTGTATTTTGTAAGTTATGATATATTTAATAAATGATTAGATTTTTCACGTGGTAGCATTTAGAGAAAAGTCTATGGCATTTTTAAATGACTAAGAAAAAAAAACTCATGAAATAATATAGCAGAAAATTATTATAATGCGTTTTTATGAAAAATAAATTTATATCTATTCAGCATGGCTTATTTGCCCCTATATGTTAAATTTAACTTTCAATATATCTGCAAAATTAAAATACATTGTCATTAATGCTCGTACAATAGACGAATATAATAATAATAATAATAATATAGTAATATAATATCTGTAAAATAAAATCAAAAAGAGATAATTTTGATTAAATGTATACAAAAGTTACTATAGAATCACTGTTAAAAAAAACTGATCAAAATTTAATATACTGTGAATTAAGTCATTTACATATACGGTAGATTGAATTTAATATATCATTATATTTTAGAATTAATCTACAGCCATATTAAAATTAATATACTTTCTATTAATATTAATTTACTTTTTATTAATATTAATATATCTTATAGTAATATACCCTTATATTAATTTTAATATGATTTTATATTAATTCTAAAACATATGGTAATATACGAAATTTAATTTACAGTATATGCAAATGACCTTACAAAATGTATATTAAAATTATATTAGTTTTGCAAACATTTTTAACATTAATGAATTAAATTCAAGTAATAATTCTTAGTATCCCGTGCAGTTAAATCTTAAAAGGTCGTCTTAAGATCGAGCTTAAGATGCAGTCTTAAGAGGCAAAATAATCCCCTTGATACCCTTGAAATAATAAAACCCCGTACCTTGGAATCCTACCTGTTTTGGAGCTAAATTGCACGCAAAACCGTTATGACCTACTTTTGCAATAAACTATAAACTGTAATTTAAATAAGCCACGTAATTCAACAACAACCGACAAATTATATTGTCGATAATAAAAAAAATCATACGTCATAATATTAGACCTCGGTTTAAAAGTTACCGACAATTTTGTTTAAATATACTTTTTATTACATTCATATTCCTAATCAATTTGCCCACATTCATTTGAATATTGACATCCTCGTAACGGCAAAAGAAATAAGCAGTCAACAATGACAAAAAAAAAACAATAAACAACAATGACTCACCCCTGGGCTGTCAGATGTGTGCCCGTGGTGTATCGGCATATTAGCCATGGCGACATCTCCGCCGGGGTTACCCATGTCTTGATATTCATCCGATATCTCCATCGCGTAGGATGGCAACGGTTCTCTGTTCTTCACCCGAATTTTGACTGCTTTAATCCGCTGTTCGCGGTCTCCTTGCAAATTTGGCCTAGCAAGGCAAACAGTCCAGGGAAAGAGAGTTAAGGTTGTCACACAGGACAACCGGTCTCTCTATCGAAGAAAACACAAATCCTCTTCGTCCTCGAAACGAGAACGATTGAATTTGATAACGAAAATAAACACAGTTTTTCACTGACTCCGAAAACGTCGATTCTTCAATCGAGAATTGTCCATGTTTTTTGCTCCAAAAGGTGTCTTGCTCCGTAATCCCACACAAAATAAACTGTCACTAGAAATATAGAAGTTGGCAACTTTTCACCACTTCCTAATTTCACACACAAACCGGAAAGTAAACTTGATAATCACTTGAGAAAAAAGACCGGTAATTTTGTGAATGGAGTAGGCAACTTCGTAAGATCGGAAGAACGAAGTTGTGAGTTTTAAAATTCACTGAAATGTTTGTATACAATGTCCGGAAGCACTTGAAAACGCGATAAGAGGATTAAGATACGCGGAGAGGCAGACGGATAAAGACGGACGGTAGACAACGACAACAGGGAGGACAAAAACACTGAAAAAGTGGAAACTAGTGACGAAAACTGACAGGGATACGCGCTCACTCGCGTCCTGTTGGGATCTGAGACTCGGTAGGTGAAGAACGAAGAAATCCCCACTCATAGTCTCTCCCTTCCAATTCAGTGCTGCCAATTGGTGGGCGGGGGTTACGTTGATAACGCCACTGCTCGAGTCGACGGAGGCGGATCAAGCGGAGGACGCCCAATGCTGGCAAAGAACTGATGTTACCCTATCGGATAACGACCCCACGATCTGACGACTTCGAAAATTCACTCTGTTGATTATCAAGAATGAGTGCGAATTGTTGGATAGGTTGGTAGCACTGGCTCCTTGCATAATTCAAATTTGTCGCGCATGCGCTTTGGAGGGAAGTTTGAATTTGAAATTTTGTCTCACTGACGAGTGACGAGAATCTGGAAAATAGATAAAGTGGAATTATTAGATTGACAATTAATAATAAAAATATAATATTTCGAGATATGAATATTGTAATTAATACTGAGTTATAGGATAGAAAAATAAGATAATATAAAGTAATTGTATATTATTTCAGTTATAGGAAGATTTCTAATTAAAATAATTTTTTAGTAAGATTACAGTGAATTAATTTATGGGTGTTGGATAAACGCTGATGACCTTCGAATTCTAGTAAACATAGAAAACACTTTACTCCAAAAACTTATGTAATTCAAGTATTTTTGGAGTAAAATGATTTATACGTTTCCTACAATACAATATTAATCAAAATTCAATTTAAGATCATTCTAGAGTTTTTAAATTGTGAAATAAGTATGAGGATTAACTCAGAATTTCTTTGATAGTGAAATCTCAATAATAGTTTATTTATAAGAGACCGAGAAAACTTTTTCTAGTAGTATCTTCTAAATTTTTTACTAATAACTGTTTTCAGAAATTCATAAAAAGTAAAATATAGAAGACTCCTATTTAACAATACACTTTAATATAATAACACTCAACGAACATGAAATTTATTACACAAAATAACGCATAATTATTCTTTTTTTTTCCTTTTTCCGGTTTTCCAGTATATACACAACTGCGTTATGTATTAAAACACTAAAATTTAAATTACTTACCAGTTATTATTTCATATCTTGTGGAAAACATTTAAAATATTATTTCATTAATTCAAGATGATTTTCAAAGACTTCTAAACGCTCGAATGAAAAAATGAACCCTTCTTCTCAGTAATTCCTTTAGAATTTGCAATTCTGGCTCACTGACGAGTGACGGGGCTCTGAAAATAGATAAAGTGGAATTATTAGATTAACAATTAATAATAAAAATATAATATTGCGAGATACAATATTGTAATTAATTATTCCACAGTTATAGGAAGATTTCTAATTAAAATAATTTTTTTAATAAGATTAGAGTGAATTAATTTAAGGGTGTTGGATAAACGCTGATCTCCGAATTCCAGAAAACATAGAAAACACTCTAATCCAAAAACTATGTAATTCAATATTATTGATTTTAATTATTGAATTCAAATACAATATTCATCAAAATTCAATTTAAAATCATTCTAGAGTTTTTAAATTGTGAAATAAATATGAGGATTAACGCAGAATTTCTATAAGAGCGAAATCTCAATAATAGTTTATTTATAAGAGACCCAAGAAAACTTTTTCTAGTAGTATCTTCTAAATTTTTGACTAATAACTGTTTTTAGAAATTCATAAAAAGTATAAATGTATAAGAAGACTCCTATTTAACAAACGACCATTATAAACAGTGTATTTTAATAATACACTTCAATATAATAACACTGAACGAACATGAAATTTATTACACAAAATAACGCATAATTATTCTTTTTTTTTCGTTTTCCACTTTATACACAATTGCGTTATATATTACACTGAGAAAAAAATACTCGGAAATCAATAAATATACTTTTGAATCAATAAATCTCTTCGAAAAGGAGATATTTTATTGATTCAAATGTACACTGAGAAAAAATTTTGGTGCGGACAACAAAAAATTTTGTTTCTATAGAAGCAACAAAAATTTTTGGTTGTGCCAACCAAATTTTTGTTAAACCAACCAAAGTTTTGTTAATTCAACCAAAACTGAGATTTTGTTGGTTCAAATTAATTTTCTTGGTTCAACAAAAAGTTTGTTTGGCACAACCAAACAATTTTTGTTGCTTCTATAGCAACAAAAAGTTTTGTTGCCCGCAACAAACATTTTTCTCAGTATATATACTTTAAAATGTATAAGATCGCTGTTGTATGGAAACGATTAATTCTTCTTTCAATAAAAATTCATTTGAATCAATAAAATATCTCCTTTTAGAAGAGATTTCTTGATTCAAAAGTATATTTATTGATTTCCGAGTATTTTTTTCTCAATATAGAATACTAAAGTTTAAATTACTTACTAGTTATTATTTTATATCTTGTGAAAAATATTTAGTATGTTATTTCATTTATTCAATATGATTTTCAAACTCTCTAAACTTGAATCAGTAAAATTTAACTGATTACCAGTCAAATTCCACTGATTTGCAGTAACTCTTTTCTCACGATTTTAATCAGTGAAAAATCTACTGGAAATCAGTGAAAAGTCACTGAAATTTTTAGTATTTTAGTGAAGATGACTGAAAATTTCAGTGACTTTTGACTGTATCTCAGTGAATATTCACGGATTAAAATCATGAGAAAGGAGTCACTGAAAATCAGTGGAATTTTACTGATTCAATTTTAGAGAGAAGACTTCTAAACGCTCGAATGAAAAAATGAACCTTTCTTCTCAGTAATTCCCTTTGACTCTATCACTTTGTCGAACCCATTTTTAGGACTCTTCCAACCGTGAAACATTCCTGAATCGCCGACTGCCTTAATTCAAGGGCGGAAGGCATACATTTGATATAACTTTTCTCCACTTATTACGCTAAACTTCGCATTTCTTCCCTCATCTTGGCTTCCCGTAAGAGCTCGTTTAGTAGCTAACAGCGAAACGACATTGGCACTCGTGCATCTCAAGAGAGCAGAATCGATAGATAACTCGCGGTCGATTATCCGAGAAAATCGTTCCCACGGATAACGAGCGGGAAGGTACTTATGTTAGAGGCGTCCGTGCTGTAAACAGGTAGACATAAGTATCTAAGTATCGTAAGTAGATACAGTCAGTTGTAAAGAGAACGAGATCCTAAGGACGATTCTTCATCGACGCATAATCTAACTCTTTCTAAATTATTTCTCCCAAGTGTCATTTCAACTTCTATCCACATTTCTATCCATCCAAAAGGATAGAGGAAAATTCAACAAAAAGATATAGAAAAGGATTGGACTCAATTGTTTTCTTCTATTAAGTCTTGAAGCTTGAAAATGATTCAAATGGTAAAGACTCCCGGCAAGGTTGTTACAAAAATGTAGACTAACATTCAAGTTCAAGTGAAGGGCCCATAAGTAGCCTAGGCCTGTTACTGGGAGCGATCCAGCATATCGGCGCAGGTAACACCTACCTTGCAAACTGCATTAAACTTTAGCACTGTACGTTCTTCGTCTTATTCTCTGCGGACCATTAACACCCCAACGGCTGTTTGATCCTGCAGTAATAAGGCCCATCTCGAGCTGCTTCAGAAGATAGCAGCCTCCCTCTTTAGTTATATCTTCTGCTCAGCTCATCCTCTACATCTTTTCCCTATTGTGATCTTCCTCTTCTGTTCTCCGCAGCCTATGTTTTCCTTTAAGAAACATATTTATTATATACTGCACTTCTAGATTCTAGAATGTTGAAGAACCTCCCTGCCATCTTCCTTAACTCTTCTCTTTTATCTTCGATCATTCTTACATTTTATTGTTTCTAGATTTTCGCAACATCACACATTCGACGTGTTTCATGTGAATTTCCATATAGATATAAATTAAGGAAACTACGTGTCTCTTTATAACTGATTCAATTATAATTGTTATAGCAATTGATATTCGTAGAACTTTTTGATTTTATTTATCAATAATATTCTTTTTAATGAGAAATTTTGGTTATAAAGGGAATGCAAGATTATAATTCTTCTCCAGTTGGACATATGGAATAATTTAAGGCTTCTCGTCCGATCACCGAAGTTAAGCAGCGCTTGACTCAGTTACATCTTGGATGGGTGCCGTCGTACTAAATGAATAATTATTACTTTATACTTGGATGAAGATACTTATTAGAAAATTTTAATAGAAACTTATTTTTAATTTTAATATGTCTTTGAACCCCCAAACCCCCTTCTCTTGCGCTCCTTTGTATTCCTTGGCAATATTTGAAACCTCATCTTATTTCCCTCATGCTCGTTTTTTCAATCCCTCTGCATCACCATGTATATATATGAATATTGCAAATGTATAAAGAGCTCCTCTACATTTACGTACCAATCTGCATTCGCTATACCACCACGTCACATACAAGTTTGTCAAGATGGCGGTAGTTTCTTACAGTACAAATTACAGGTAATTGCAGTTTATACTGGTAAGGGGTTTAAGGGGGCTTCGCCGAACCGCGAGCAGAGCGTGTGAAACCGCGAATTTTATGATTTGCAAACCCGGCGCTGATGTTTGTACACCTATGGATGATCTTATACTTTCTATGGATCTGAGGTTACTCGAATTTTTATTACGATGAAGACAGCCTAGCTCACGATGTTCATTGTTTTTCTCTTTTTAGATATTATCGTCATTACTAGGGAGTTCTGACGATATCTTCTCTTTATAGAGTAGAACTATATTATATTTCCAAGAAAGTCACTTTTGTCCTCAATTGAACGGTTACACGATTTTATAGGCGAAGCCGACGAAATAAAATCTTTTTTCGACCTGTAGAGTTTATTGACGTTGAACTTCTTGACCCTCGTTTGTCGCTAAGAGCTTTACGATCGAGAAATATCATGAAAATTATATTTCGTTGTGACGACCTTGTTTCGATCATAAACTGAAGGAGTAACATGCTTTAATAAATTATATCATGACCATAAAAACTGAGATTTAAAGAAGCTTGTAGTATACATGCGTCATAGTTTTTACTCATTCGAAGAAAATTCATTTTGTTAATATTTCATTGAGCTAATGCAGGTTTCTGAGTGTTTGAATAAATATGTGTTCCTACTTTCTCCATGAAACACTCAATATCAATAAAGTATTCGACAGCATCAAAATTGACTTAAACTCGATTTTTTTTCCTGGTACAAAGTGATTCAATGGAATATCCCTGAGCGACACTAGCGATTCTTGAAGACGTACGATTACTCGATATAGTTTACGCATGCCAAAAGTCACAGAAACTCGTAATAATAATTACGAGCGAGAGCAGACGGGCTTTCCAAAGGAAGGATGTTTGATGTGCCGCACCTAAACCGCGCCTCGAAAGGTTCTCTTATTTCTTGGCACCTTCGATTGACAATTCTCATGCTTAACGCAACGATGTTTGCCTATCGGTACGGATATTATTCCTTATAAGATATTAAATATATCTACTTGGTGTTATATAAAATTTAAATTTCAAAGAATCTAATCTCTAGCCCTCTACATAATTAAAATGAATATCGAAATTATGTTGTGAAAAAAAAGAGTATTTTCACTGAAAGAAATATAACGATGGAAAACTGATATTTTACCGTTTTTCTGACCTCAATTTGTATTTATATTCCATTTAGTCTATTTTACATTGAAAATAACCCTATACTTTCCAAGATTGTATCTACAACGATCAAGAAAGTGTACAATTTTCTGATGGTAATTTCTGAACATCCTATATAGCATATATAGTCAACGATTACGAACACCTCTCTTTTATAGCCTGTTTCAGCGCTTGTATTACCTGCGCCATCTTGTCGGCGATGATTAAATATTGATATAGGTACGATACACCGGAACCTGACTTTTAGATGAGTGAATCGGAATTCACGTGTCCAGATTTCCCGGAATAATTCTCCTTTTCTCGTATACTTGCTAGTTTAAACATAATATGGCTTTATATACCAAATAGTTTTATCAGCGATCATTATTACCTTCACCTCATAGTAAAAACTAGTCTTTTTTTTAATTTATAAGTTTCAAAAGGATGCCTAGTTTTTACTGTATGGCACCAATAATCTTATGCAATTTGCAGTTTGTGAAACGTAATTTACGATTTAGCAGTTTTTAATTACGATTTGACACGTTTCTAATTAGGACTAATTGATACGTTTTTAATCCGATTTGCCTTTAGTTCATGTATTAATGATTCCAAGTTTGTCTATTACGATTTGATCTTGCTTTTATAACGATTTGGTTGAAGAAAGTTTGTAATTTCTCTGTAACATATTGAGTTTTTTGTCATTCATCCCCGAACGATTGAACCAACGGTTTCTGCACTAATTTGTCCTTCAGTCGTGCGTGCATCCATTATTGTGTAAATTGTGTAAAGAGGGAACAATGAGGATGCGGTGCTAGGGCTCGACATGTCCCCATGTGCTGCAAACCGCGTGAAAACCACCCCATCGTTAGCGCGCCGAATCAACCGGAAATTCCAGCTTTCGTCGCTTCCTCATTCATCGGGTGAGATAAAACTCTTGGACGAATTGCGCGTATATAATGAACCGAACGCGAAATAATGCGTAACCATTGTCACTTCAGGGCCCGACCGATTGTCATGAAAATATATTTGTTTACTATCGACCAACACACTTTCATGTAATTAGAGATTACGCAAATGATTGCTCCAGGTGGGGTCCACTAATTCTCTCTATTTTAATCTTCAAGTGTCCCCTCATGCTTTTTTATATGAGTTCTATTGGCGTGTGATCGGAGTAGCCAATGCCTAATCCAATTTGAAATTTACATGATTTTTCTGAGAAAATATTTGAATACTTTTGAATTTTTATAATAATTTAATAATATAATCTAATTTAATATAATAATCTAAAACAAATGAAACAAAATAATAGAGTCTGGTAGAGTGAAGAGAGACATAAAATTTTTGTGTTCAGAAATTAAAAAATTATGCTACCTCATTTGTACACATAAATGTTATAGTAACCACCATTTACTTGCTACTGCAATCATTAAGATACTGTATATCTTATCTTTTTTAAGGTGACTTAACTTCTAATATAAGACAAATGTATGTGATTATTCGTAAAGCCTGATTAGGCCACTACAAAAATGCGAAAAATATTCCAACATTTAAATAAAAACCTTATCGAATAAGGTCATGGTAAAAAGATCATTGACCACCAAGTATAGGACATTGTCTTATACATAGTACTACCACGTATATATTCAAACAAATCGCACAATTTCAATAAGTTTTTTTCATTTCCGAGGTAAATTAATTATATGAAACAGTGGAAATTCACTGATTTCCATTAGATTTGTCACTATCTCTATAAATTTTTGGGATACCGGAAAAATATTTTTAAATTAAAGTCTTTCTATCGAGACAATAAAGAAAAGTATGACAATAAAAAAAAGTATCTAGTACGAATCTTAAAACATTTTCGACCCTGGTAATAAATATGGAAAAGTTTTAAGTAATTAAAAGCAGTACTGTAAAAGATTGATACGACTAGAGCGATAAGCGAGTTTATAACTCAAAAAAGAGAAGGAGGAGATGGAGATAGAAAAGTCGAGAGAGACGAAGAGAGATTACCCTAAAATTAGACACCATTGAGTAGTAGATCGCTTTGGGGATCATTAATTATCCCGTGGTTGTACGAGAGCAACATACGAGGAAGGAAAAGTAGTAGTAGACAGGGAAGGCAAAAGCGAGATAGATGAAAGTAGATGGAGAATGATGCTAAAAGAGCAAAAGAGATGGTAAATGTCGCCTTCATGGACCAAAATTGCTGTTGAAGATTAATGATCTCTCCCTGTATTACAGATATTTACACCTGTGTTTGTACTTACTAACTGATGTTATAATATGATAGTTTCACTTAACACTGAAAAGAACATAGTGATAATTATTTCCTGCCAACGAACGAATCTCTATCTCCTATTTTCCTATTCCTTTATGAATATTAAGTTCGCGTAATTAAAAAATTTGTATTTTTCCAGGTATTTTTCCCCACTATAATCGAAAATGATAAATGTCCATTGAAAACACGTGTAAATGGTTTCAGAGAATGAAATTTGTTCTGTAGAATTAATTTATTCACCCAGCTAAATGAAATTCATAGTGAAAGATTAATGGATATTTTTACTCTTAAATCGATTTCACAAAGAAAGTCTTTCAATTTAGGGGTGAATTACAATCATTACAACTCTTTTACAATATTACAATATATTCTCCCTTTTATCAAGGGATCTTTAATTTATGCATTATATTTAAACTTAATTTAATTGCGCTAAATTAAGCAATCATGAAAGTAAAAGAGTATAGTTACCACTTAAATAGCAAGTGAATGTTACAAAACTAAACTGGCAGGTCTAATTACGACTTGAAAAATATTTTAATACCACTTTCCGTAGGTACATATCTCGAAATTATACTCTCTTAAAAAGCATTTTCATACGATAATACTAAGGATAATTCCACGTTTCTGTCTTTGGTAGACTCGGGCATTTTTTTAGCATACGTCATTACACGTACAGCCCAGGGCACGAAATTAAACGAATTCCAACTGTGATGGAAGTGTCTAAGCAATATATGCTAAGAGAGGGGCGTGGGGATGAAAAAGTCAACCACCGCCTGCTTTTCGTGAGTGGCGGGTTCACTAATACCAACCCTTAGGTACAACTCGCACCCTTTCGACTTGACAACACTATCTGCAAGTAATTCTGTACTATCTTTGAAAATAGCGTAGAATTATAAGAATCAGATAAGAATGAGAAAATAGAAAGCTTGAAATATATCGAGACTCATAATTCGAAATTTAAAATATTTTCGGCGCTGATTCACGTCTCAATGGTCAAATAAAACAGTATAAATCTGAAATCTCAAAACCTAAAGCAGGAGATGCTGCTGCAAGATTTCACTAACCCTCCATAAATCAGGATATATTCCAAGATTTAGAAATGATAACCCACTTCTGAAAAGCTGAAGTACATAAAGTGCATAAGTATGCTTCATTAACTTGAAAGTCCAAAGCCTGTCCCTTATATAAGTCAGCGGAAAATGTAGATTTTTCCCTAAATGAGGATTGGAAATATTAATGACTCTGTAAGGGAAAAAGAAGTGCAAAGATGGTATATAGAGAGAGAAAGATGTATAGAGAGTGTTAGGCTATTAGAGGGAAAAAGAGGGGGTGTATTCGCTTGGTTACCCCAAGGTAATACCATGAAAGCTCTGGGATCGTTAATCTTACAGTTGGTAGGTTGGCAGATAGATACTCGTTGTATATATAAATGTATACTGTCTGTCTACCACTACTTATAAATAAATGCATATAAGGCTGTGTATACAAGCGAGAATACCTATACCATCTATAACTGCATACATTTGTGCCACACCCCGACAATGGCTAGTGGTTGCAACCCCTTCTCTGAATATGCAAATGTTTGCTTCAACCACATGGGCATGTATAGTCCTATATGTATAAGCTTTGGCTTACTTATGTGGGTTCTTTCCACTTTAATTATACAATAAAAAAACTTGTGGTTTTGAGTTAAATATATATTTTCTGTTCAGAGTTGTAGATGTTTTTTTATCACTGAAAGTAACTTCGTTTATTCATGTAATTATTCTTGAAAAGTAAAAAGGGCGTAAAGAACAAAAACTTTGTAATTTCCTGACGCTGGTATTTTTATAAATAAAAAGGACATGTGTATCATTTTTATTGAATTTTGAATCCTCCCGAGTTAGCATGTTAATTTTATGTTTAATGTAATTTATATTTATTTAATTTATATTATTAATTTATATTGTATATATATACTATTCAATTAAAGATATACAGTAAATATTGCTTTCTACGTACGATAATTTATGCTTAATAAAAAAAAATCTTTTATATTTTTTATAAGTTTAGCTTAGTCATACATATATTTAAATTTTAAAAATTCTTAATTTTCATATAAAAACCGTTCTCTCATAATAAAAGTTTAAAATCCTCTAATCACTTTTTCCGTTTCGCAAAATTCTATAATGTTAATAAAATGCTATCCCTACCTTACCAACTGTCACTACCACAGGGAAATTTTAAAAACATACAGTAATTACCATAAGAGCAAATTGATTTTCCCACACTGTACATTTGGAAAAATAAGTACTTTTTGCTAAAAACTAGGATATTTTTCCCATATGTGTGAAAAGAAGTAAATGATCTAGATTTAGAAAAAAATATTTATTATTACAAACATGAAAAATTAACGAAACTAAATTGCTCTTATGGTAATTACTAGTAAATTCTTTCCTACCCCTGATAAGATTCCTAATTTATCGACAAAGCTAATCATTGAAGCTTGAAGCGAAGCCACACTTGAAGCTTTCGCTTTGCTCACAAACTGTCACAAACTGTCAAGAATACTCAGGAAAGGAGGGCTATCAAGACACCAAGGACTGTATATAATCAAACTAGAATTAAATACATTAATTTGCACTAGAAGTACAAGACAAGAATAACAAGAAATGTTTCTAGAACAAATACAATTTCCAAGTGAACGTTTCAGTAATATCTATAATCTGATACGAGTGTAAAGTTACATAAATAATACTACTTTTGCTTAACCCACATGATAAAACTAAACCCAGCTTTAGAGGAGAAAAATGTCCTTCTCTAGTGATTTATCTCGATCTCACGAATATTTGAGTTTCAGGAGTTCTGTGCCACTGAGGAAAATTGTTGTTGATCTCGAGGGTTCCAAGGTAAACAATTTAAAAATTAATCTCTCTTTCTAATCAACAATTCATTAATTTCCTCCTTCAGTCAATGATCGCTTTCATTTTTCGAAAAATAAAATGCATTCAGAATAATATGTATTATTCGATACATGCGTACTTGATTCATCTATCTTCAAGTTTTAATTAACTTAATGATAAATATATATATATATATATATATAT
>UCOH01006913.1:0-29540 GCA_900474275.1 Synergus japonicus
ATATTAATAATTATAACAGGTGGTCACCACAGACTTATTTTTATTTATAATCGTTTATAACAGAACGTGGTTCTAATAAATTGTCGAAGAAGTACTAGTGATTAATGACAATTTTTATTAGAATTAGAAAACAGTACGAAATTGCAATTATTATGTATAGTCAGATTGAGCAATAATTTATTTATCGGTAACTGGAGCTGACATTTGATCCCAGACCTCCTGCAAATCAATAGATAGATAAATTATTCAAAGGGGGTCTTAGTAACATAATATTTATGCATAAATATCTATAATCTCTGCATTGTAAGAGATTTGATCATTTTGGAATCTTTATAGTCTTTTTGAATAGAATTTGTAAGGAATGGTAAATTCGATCTTTGAGGAATTTGGAATGTTAGATATTTTCATAAAACATTATTTCAAACATAGTGTGAATGTAGTGTTAAAATTTCTTTGAACAAATTAATTTTGACTACATAATATTTAAATTCAATTTAATTTCTGCCTCTTATTTAAAAAATGTAAAACATTGACCCTAAAAATTAAAATATGGTAGACGTTTTTATATGTCTCTATTGAGACAGATTCTATACGTTTGTCAGACATAACGTCACAATCTAGTCGGCAGTATACTGATATATAAATTGCTTCAGGGTCACAAACACTTGTTGAATTCTGCGGCGTGAGCACGTTCTCTTCTACTCTCTTCTAGCTGGGTTCGACTTCTAAGAGTTACAAATTATATCATTTATTTGTCTCATTCAACTTTGGAATAAAATGTCTGGCGGAAAATTAGGTAAGGATAATAAATAATTAATATTTTCTTTCTATTTTTTGTATGAAAGTTCTTTCTATTTATAATTTCCAGAGCATAGAAATCAAACACGTGTTACTTTATTCTTTTTTTGGATCATACTTAACTGTGCTTAACTTATAAAAAAAATAATTAAAAATAATGTATGTATTTTAAAAGTGTATATTCATTTGTAAAAATTTTATATAAACCTTTTTTTTCTCAAATTTCAGCTCTGTTAAGTGTCTCCGACAAAACGAATCTTTTGCCGTTCAGCAAAAAGTTACATGAATTGGGTCTAACGTTAGTCGCATCAGGCGGCACAGCTAAATCTTTAAGAGATGCAGGTCTTCCCGTTAAAGACGTTTCTGATATTACTGGCGCCCCTGAAATGCTCGGGGGTCGAGTAAAAACCCTTCATCCTGCAGTTCATGGTGGTTAGTTTGTATATATAATTTCATTGTTAAATTTGTTAAGGTTTTATTTCACATCTTATAAATTTAAATAAAAACCAATGTGTATCAAATATAAATGATGTTTTCAGGAATACTCGCCAGATTAACGGAGGCTGACCAAAGCGACTTGCGAAATCATAACTACGAATTGATCCGTGTCGTAGTTTGTAATTTATATCCATTTGTGAAAACAACGTCGAATCCAGACGTGACGCTGGAAGATGCAGTAGAAAACATCGATATCGGTGGCGTTACCCTCTTAAGAGCTGCAGCTAAGAATCACTCGAGAGTGACTGTGATCTGTGACCCGGATGATTATGATAAAATTATCAATGAATTACAAAACTCTACTGACAAAGATACCAAGCTTGAAACAAGGTATTGATTTCTTCTTGAAAAAATTCTATAAACAACTCTGTTTATAGAATATTATCTATATTTATAACTTTTCTTCAGTAGACTAAAAATTTAAAAGAGTTTTTTTAAAGAGTTTTTATAAATTTTCAGACAAACTCTCGCACTCAAGGCATTTACTCACACAGCAGAGTATGATAATGCAATTTCGGATTATTTCCGGAAGCAATACAGCGCTGGTGTTTCACAAATGACACTTCGATATGGAATGAATCCACATCAGAAGCCCGCTCAACTTTATACTATTTTGGAAAAGTTGCCATTGACTGTGGTTAATGGTTCTCCTGGATTCATCAATCTTTGTGATGCTCTGAACGGTTATCAGCTAGTAAAGGAATTGAAGGCCGCTCTTAATTTGCCGGCGGCGACTTCTTTCAAACACGTTAGTCCAGCTGGAGCCGCTGTTGGAGTTCCTTTGGATTCAGTAAATGCGAAATTATGTCAGGTAGATGATCTTGTGGGCCAGTTGACGCCACTCGCAACTGCCTACGCGCGAGCCAGAGGTGCTGATAGAATGTCCAGCTTTGGAGATTTCGTTGCTTTATCTGATCCCTGCGATGCTCCTACAGCCAGAATCATCTCCAGGTAATTTGTCATTTTATTTTGTCAAGTTTTCAGTTTTCTATTAGAGTTGGAAATTATTTTAGAATTTTTATCCTCACGGTTTTGATTTTAGCATAAATCTTATATAAGATCTTTCTTTTTTCAGGGAAGTTTCAGATGGAATAATTGCCCCAGGATACACCGAAGAAGCTCTGCAGCTGCTAAAGAAGAAAAAGAACGGAGGTTATTGCATTTTGCAAATTGATCCAAATTACGAACCAGCTCCAATGGAACGTAAAGTTTTGTACGGATTGACATTGGAACAATTACGTAATAATGCAGTTATTGATAAGAGCACGTTTGCAAACGTGGTTACGAAGACCGATAAATTGTCAGACGCTGCTCTACGAGATTTAATCGTTGCAACGATCGCTGTCAAATTCACACAGAGTAACTCTGTTTGTTACGCAAAAGACGGACAAGTAGTTGGAATTGGAGCTGGACAACAATCCCGAATTCACTGCACAAGGCTTGCTGGTGATAAGGCTGATAACTGGTATGTTTACCTGGTTTTTTATTTAGTTAACAAAATATTTCATTGGCAAGTGTTAAAAAATTTAATTTATAATCTGACAGGTGGCTGCGCCAACATCCAAAAGTAACTGGTATGAAGTTCAAGAAGGGTGTGAAAAGAGCAGAGATTTCAAATGCTATTGATAACTACGTGAATGGAACTATCGGAAAGGATATGGATGAATCAGCGTGGGCTGCTATGTACGAAGTTGTACCAGAAAAACTTACTGAAGTAGACAAACTTGAGTGGCTAAAAAAGTTAGATAACGTTGCTTTGAGCAGCGACGCTTTCTTCCCATTCAGAGATAATGTGGACAGGGCTAGATTGGTAAGAATCGCTATTAATCCTCGAAAATTATATAAAATGTGCAATTCTGTAGAAAAATTTTGTTTCGTACAATTATTATAGTCTATTTTCAATTCATCAAAATAAGTATTTAATATGTTATTATCTTTATTATTTTAGAGCGGAGTTCGATACATCGCAAGTCCTGCTGGTTCGACCAATGATGAAGCTGTGATTACCGCTTGCAACGAGCATAATATCACTTTGGCTCATACGAATATCAGATTATTCCATCACTAAGTGCCTCTCGATAAAACCTTCAGTATTTCCGCTCTTAAATGTTGGAAAAACTATTCAGCATTGAATTTTATAAAGTTTTATTTTAACTCTACGAAAAGGGTCCACCTATTTTTTATATAAAGCCTTATTGTGCGGTATATCCAAGTGTAAAACTTGAATTAAGGTTTTAAAATGTAAAATGTAAAATGAATCAGTGCAGCTTGTAATGAAAGTATGACTTTTTTTTATATTGCATGAATTACAGTAAGAAATCTACATATGTCGATATGATTTTTTAAATTTTTGTTACAAATTTTGTATAGAATCTATACAGAAATGTTTTCATTTTAAAATAAAACTTATTTTTATATTTCATATAAAAATTACTCTTTGTATCGTCTTCTTATTTTACACCTATATGAATTATTTCCTATAATTACAGTATATCATACAAACATAAAACAGGAGATCGGATATCTTCTTTCACCTTTTGTTACTAAGAGCAGTTAAAAGATATATTTTTTTGAATTCTTTCAAATTTTGTTGTTCTTTTTAAATTTCTCTAAAATTCCATTCTACATTTTACTCAATGAAAATTATAGATAAATATTTTTTCGCTCTGTAGCACTAATCTTTTTTTAAATTCAAGACTACGTACAGAGCGAAAAAATATTTAATTTCGATACTTTCTGCATAAAACGAGGAATTCAAAATCTAACTTGAAAATTGAATATTTTCAATTTTTTATTAAAAAATATTTGAATTAAATATTTTCTCGCTCTGTACGCATAATTCTAGTTAAAAATTGATTAATTGTACAGAGGGAAAAAATTCCAAATTTAATATTTGTGAGTAAAATGAAGAAATCGAATTTTTAGATTAGAGCTTGGTTCCCATTATACATATATGTATATATATAGACGAGTACGTCTCGTCTCGTTTCAAATCTGAGACCGAAAAGTGGACAGACCAGCAGATTGTATCCGAAAAAAATAATGAACGAAGAGCTCTTCGTCTTCATTGCCAACTTTATGTTCGCCTAATACCACATACTACGTGTTGTCATTTATTCGTATTTATTCCATGACAGAGCCGAGGCGCAAAGACTAGGCGAATGTATCAGGAGAGCAAAGTGCGCGAAGACCTCTTAGCGTATCTCCTCGATTGATATTCTTCTGATAACAAATACTACGTGTTGTCAGTTCTCAGAGTGGGGAGTCTGCGCGCGCTCTGGTTTCCCGCTGAAGAAATTCTGCAATTGGCTGTAATCTGGCGCGATTTAAAATTCAATAAAAGCAATTCAATTTTGACCAATGGGAGAATTTCTCTAGTGGTATTTCATGAGTGCGCAACTTCACAACTCAATTAGAGCACTGCAATATTGCGTACAAATCGTACAGTTGCGTATCTGCTGCGTATGTCAGATGTCTCGCGTTTATTCCATGACAGACAGAGCCGAGTTGCAAAGACCAGCCGAGGGTATCAGGAGAATATAATTAATCAGAATCAATGGAATGAATGAAGAGCTGAATCAAAATATCTTTGGCTGAATGAATGGAATCGCGGTAAACGGGAATGAATGAACAGCTCTTCGTCTACGATGCTACTTGATCGATAAAACAGGGTGGCTTTATCATATGAGCAAATTTATGTAACCCGGTTTTTTTCTCGTAAATTTTAGTTTTTGAGCATATATAATAGTTTTCAGATTGTGCAGTTTGTAATTTGTGATAGTAGTAAATTCAGGAGTATAAACTTTGAATGGATTTTATGTAAATTATTTCTGGAAATTGGAATTTTCATCAGTTATCGACATATTTTTGCCGGCCGGGTCGACGCACACTTCACAGTTGTCAGTGGTTGTCACTTTTCAGATTTCAGTGGTTGTCAGGCAGCAGTCGACGACTTGGTGTCATATTTACACAATCGTACATATTCAACTGTTTTGACATAATTTTTGGTGAAAAGTGAAAAAACAATAGCCAAAATGAGCAATACAGCAGTAATTTCGGATCAATCACTAATGGACAAGTCCATGCGAAGTGTTTTCGGCGAGTATTTGTTATTTTTGTGATTATCATCCTCTAAGGGATTTAGGTTTTATTAAACTGTTCTTTTATCTAATTTTTTAGTGGGAAATATCCCATACGAAGCGACAGAAGAAAATCTTAAGGATATTTTCAGTGAGGTTGGGCCTGTCTTGTCTTTCAAGTAAGTCCTAATTTGTTTTACATAATTTAGATACAATAAAGTTATGAATTCAATTTTTAATCAAGAACGTAACCTCAAAAGATAGGATTTCCTTTTCCGCAAATTTTAAAACTTAAAACTTTTCAATTTGGAAACCTTAGAGTAATTATACTTTTTTAAATTGATCAATATATATTTTACTTCTTTTGATGATAAGATTATTTCCCAATTACTTAATCAACAGTTTAATTTTCAATAAAGCATCACTACTTAATTATATATCACATTTTATTTGTAAATAGACTGGTGTTCGACCGAGAGACAGGAAAGCCCAAAGGATATGGGTTTTGCGAATACAAGGATCAAGAAACCGCATTGAGTGCAATGCGTAACTTGAATGGCTATGAAATTGGTGGAAGAACCCTTCGAGTTGACAACGCCTGTACAGAGAAGTCCAGAATGGAAATGCAAAGCCTTCTTCAAGGACAAAACACAGAAAATCCCTACGGTGAAGCAGTGCAATCGGATAAAGCTCCAGAGGCGATAAGTAAAGCAGTAGCGTCTCTTCCTCCAGAGCAGATGTTTGAACTTATGAAGCAGATGAAACTCTGTGTTCAGAACAACCCGGTTGAGGCTCGCCAGATGTTATTGCAAAATCCACAGCTCGCTTATGCTTTACTCCAGGCACAAGTGGTCATGAGGATAGTAGACCCACAGACTGCAGTTAGCATGCTACATAAAGCCAATCCCATTCCTGGGGTTCTTGTACCTTCGGATAAACCTACGATGCACACGATTCCACCTAGGATTGAAGAACCCTGGGCTCCCTCCAGGCCAGCGCCAGCGTCTAATCCTCCTGCTCCTATTTTTGCCAGTATGTTCATTTATCTTAATTTCTTTAATTTTTTGTAATTTTTCTACAAATTTAAAAGAAAATATCTAAATTATTTGTACAAAATTTATTTTACAGGTGGTCAAGATGTAGATCTTCGGACGTTAGATAGACAAATTGATCCGCGAATGGCGAGAATGGATCAAGATTTGCGAGGTCCCCCGCCTGTTCAGGTCGTAAATCCGACGCCTGTTCCTCCGGCAACTGATTCAAGGGCACCTGCACCCTTCAGTATGCCAGAGACGTGAGTGTTTTAGTAAATTTTAAATTATAAAATTTATATATTAATTAGACTCAATAAATAAATTCTCCCTTTCACTGCAGCGTTCTTCCTATGGAAGGATTGGACAGGTCTTATAAATTTTTTATTTTAATAATCTTGGTTTCTTACTGACTACTTTAATTTACAATTATATTTTTAGTTTTGCAAGAGACCCCAGGGCGGATAGATTTGGAAGAGATCCACGAGATCCTAGAGACGCACGTTTGCCTGCAGATCCAAGAATGGTGAAGCCTGTTCGTAAGTATTTTATGTTAATTTAAGAATTATAACTTATAACACTTATACCTTTTTATCTATAAGTTTAATTGCCTTTGACAAAGCAACGACTTGTACTTAAAAATTAAATTTTCATAATTTTTTAGCAGCTTCAGCGCCCATTGCACCCCCACGGCCAGTAGCTGCTCCTACAGGTCCATTGCCTTCTGTTAATTCAGTGAATTCTGTGGTACCTCCCATTCCTCTTTCTACATCCAGCAGTAGCAGCAATGCCACTTCTAGACTCATGGCAGGAATGTCACCAGCAGGAAATATTCCCAGTGGCGCATCCGATCAAGAGAAGGTAAAACGTAGTTTCAATATAAATTTTTTTTTATTTTCCTTTCTTTCAAAATGTTTCAATTCTATCATCAAATCGCAGATTCGTAAGTTAACTAAAACATACTTAATAAAAAGTATTTATTCGTAGTACAAATGTTTACATAAAAAAAATAAATTCTAATTATCATGAAGAATACTGTATACTTGACTTTATCACTTTTTCCAGGCTGCATTGATTATGCAAGTTCTTCAACTTTCGGACGAGCAGATTGCTATGCTCCCGCCAGAACAACGACAATCTATCTTAGTTCTTAAAGAACAAATTGCTAAAAGTACACAACGATGAACATCAGTAAGCAAAAATATTTCATATATGTAAAAAAAATATCAATAGGCTTAGAGTTAGACGTGAATTAAATTAAGATTCGTAACACAAATTTTTTCTTTGTAGCCTATGTAATACACAATACTAAAATAAAATATTGGACTTTTTAATGAAATCATTTCTAACTAAATAATGCAATCACTTTTTTCTAATCATAACTAATCTAATAATGACTGAAAACGCTAGTGAAAAAATGGTGGCTACACGTTTGTTGTTTAGATTATTTAAGGCATGGAAAAATGCTTTATAGAACTTATTAAAAATTCTTCTTTCGTAGCTAATCCCTTCTAGACTTTAACTTGAATAATCCTTCTTCTACGAGGGTCCTTAGTGTTGGATTTGTACATTCTTTATCGGAGAATAATTCGATGTCCAGAATTTTTTCGTAGCGTTTCTGAAAGATATACAAAATTTTAATTACTTTCCTAGATTTTAAATTTTGAATTAAGATGTTGAATTAAAATGCCTTACATTAATCCGAGCAAAGGCAGGAAGTTGGAGGAATTTAATCATTTCTTTAGCCATATCTAATTTTGTAAGGACCTTTCCAGGAACGAGATTATAAAGTCGACATTTAATTGACATCGTAGGTAAAATCATCCATTTCTCGTCGATTTTTCGAAGTCTGTAAAGTAATGAAGAATTTACTTCTGCACAAAATTGAATGTGGTATTCTAAACTTATAAATTAATTTCTCGTACCTAGAAGTCTCTATAATTTCCTCATTTCCAAAGTCAACGAATCGTACTGTTACTTCCTGTTTGGAAGAAAAAGGATCTAACTCACACTTCACTAGCAGACCTCTATACCACTTTTCGTCCTCATAGAGAGCAAGGCAAGGCATATCTGTAATTTTTAAAGAGTTTTTTTTGCATTATCTTATTTTCAGTAACAAAATAAACAATTCTAAATTATAATAATTGAGAAAAAAATTGTTACTTACTAGTTTCTGGATTTTCTATGAGTGGTTGATCTTCTGCAAACCCCTGCAATTCCTCCGACATATTGTTGTACTTTTCGACATGCATTTTAACCACCTAAAACAATAATTTAAAATTTAATTTTACACTGTTTTAAGAAAATGAATACTCTTTGAAAAATAAAAATCTTGTAATTTTAAAAGAAATACCTCACTATCGGCATCCTTCAGATGACCCTGAATCACTGTCAAACTATTTTTGGAAATGTGGGCAACTTCAATACATAATATTTCAACGCCTTCAATTAAGTCCACGATATCCTTGTAAACGGATGTTCCGATACTGTCACTGACCTCCGTCCGTGAAGAAGAAGTGGAGATATCACAAGCAGATACTTGTGGGGTGGAAGTAGTAAGTTTACTTTCCTTATTGACCATATCATTCCATGATAAACTATCTAGGCTGCTTGCGACTCCAGTTTCACTTTCGCTATTCATCTTTACACTAGCTGAATTTTGGATTTTTCCAGCAATTACAGGATCTTTAATTTTAGTATTTTTTAAGGATTTTTGGACGTCAGGTTCTTCGGATGTTAGATCTATGCATTCACCCTCATCTGTGTAAATTTCTACCTGTGGAAAAACTTCGAGGTCCCTCAAGTAACATTCAATAACCACGTCTTCGGTTTCCACCTGCTTTTGTACATTTCTATTTTGTATGGTGCTTTTATGTATCATCGAATTGGGAGGCGATTCTGATTCAGTACAGCTTCCGTTAGGATTTTGGATGTTCATCCCCGCATCTTCAAGAAAACTAATTAGTTCACGTCTCTTTGGCAACAGCAAAGTGATGGAGATCTAAAATTATTAAGCAAATGAGTTAATATTTAATTCTTTTTTCAAATAATTATTATATTATATTGTTAAAGATTATTCACACTTAAAATAAATTATATAGAATTACGTGAAGGACTTGTGGTGAAAATCCCGTTCTGTCTAGTACAGTTACTTCGCACTGTTTATCCACAAGCAAGTTGTGGATTTTGTCCAAGTTCTGTGTAGACCAACTTCCATCTGGTGTATTCTGCAATGGGAGATACAACTTTTTAAACATGTTCAAAAAAATGTTAAAACTTTGTGAAACTTACTCTTACCGAATAAAGGCCATGAATGACGCATTTTGTACACTGAATCGGTATGTTTCCAAGTATAATTCTTTTCTTCAACGTTCCGATTTGGCAGTCTTCCACATTTCCGTAATCCACGAACTCAACCTAAGAAATAAAAAAATTCTTGTATCAATAAAAAAATATACACAAAATGTAAGATCTTTTAAAATGGAATTTTTAAAATCACTACAATGTCATGCGCGTCTGTCAATTTCTACTTAAAATACTTTTCAATTTTATTTTAAATAGCATAATCTTCAATAATGTAATTTCAGACTTAAAAATAATACAGTAAAGACAGCTTCTATAAACTTTAATTCTCGAAGTGAGTTTATAATTTTAAGGATTTAAAATGAGTTCAAAAAGGTTTTTAAAAATTTCAAGAGATTTAAAAAAGTTTTTATAGAATTCAATAGATTTAAGATTTCTAGAGATTCAACAGATTTTAAAGAATTACAAAAATTCTTCACTCGGAATAACAACTTCGAAACTTCAATTTTATTTGATTTTCAAGAAGCTAATTCGATAAAATCATAATATCTTTTTTATTATGATAAGAATCTTTGTACCTGAACGATGCCAGAATCCAGAACCTTTTTGACCAACCCTCTGTACCACTTTTTGTCGAGATGATACTGAGCTACACACATATCACCTTCTTTCCAAACTTTATCGTAGGCTCTTATTTTTGCATTTCTATATCGCTGGTCTAATTCAACTCCTATTTTCATTAGCGTGTCTTCATCTAAAACAAAATAATTAAAACACCATTATTAGATAAAATATCACCTTCAATTTAACATCGAATTTTTATTATTAATAACATTATATTTTATAACTTACAACCCTTTTTTGGGTGAAGATACACAAAGCAATCGTGGTCAAGATATGTTGGAATAGCGATGAATGAGCTCTCTCTGATGGGAACAGCTGGTATCCAAGCAGACATTTTTGGTGGCAAAGGTACCGAGTTTGACGATGAATTATCTTCGATTTCAACGCATTCAGCTTCACTTAACGTATCCGAATCGGAATCGTTTTGGGAGTTTGAAGAAGCATTAGAATCTACCAAAGTGTCGTCGCACCCTTCTTTCGTTGACCAAGCTATTTCGTTGCAATTAAGAGTCTCTTCACTTTTGTTAAGTTGTCGTTTAAACTCAACTGCAAGTGTTCTATTGATGTATTGAGAGTAGCTAAAATAAATAATTAAATCAATAACAAACTTTTAGTTTTTCTCAAAAAAGAAAGAGCCTCAAAGGAAAAATAAGGGCCGTAAAAACTGCAAAAGTAGTAATGACTATTCTTTTTTGACGGTTCTGAATGAGGGGAATGGAGGCGTCGAGAGAGAAACTAGGGGAGAGGTGCCCCTCTTTGACCTTCAGGCGTCGTGAGCACCAATGGATTTATTGTTAGTAGTGCAGCTTGTTTACGATTTGAAGGATCCCACCCTAAGTCTAACCGGATTAGAGGAACAACTGATAAGCTTTATCAAGTGGATTTTCAGTTTATAACGAAACACGCGTACAATTTCAGAAATTTGAGGTCAGGGAACATAAACCGCAATAGGGAGCTTTCTTTCACTTGAATGTTTGTCAATATTTACTTTTTGACTGGAAGAGCATATCCTCTGGCTACCAACATTCGACCCACAGAGTTTATCTCTATTTTTGTTGGTGCTAATGGTCCCTCAGTTTTTAACTGCTTTACCCACAATTCCACAGGAATTGCATCATCCACTGTTTCACCCTAAACAGTTAATAGTAAATTATGTAAATAAAAAATATTTGTATTGAAAAGAAAAAATATTTCAATCCAAGTATAACGTTGTATTTACCACTTTTGAAATGAAAAACTTGCAATTTTCATTTTCAAAAATTATTTCTCGCAGCTGCTCGCAGGATGTAGAAGGCCAGGAAGAGGATCCACCACAAGGGGTAATGCCTGCAAGTTTCACCTTGAATTGGTATCGCGGAACGCTTAAGAATTTCTTGTCCAGGGGTTGTATATCCGCGAAAGAAACTATTTCTTCAACACCCATGTCGATGAAAAAAACGGTGATTTCTGACTCGGACTTAACATCCATTACCCGAGCACGGAAAAAGGCTTTGTCTTTTGCAGAATAAACAGCACACATCTGATCTTTCACCGGCAAATCTTCAAGAATAGCTGAGTTTCTATTATAGAATGTCTGCATTTCTTCCTTTAAAATTGTATTAATTTCTTGTCTGGATGGATCAGCCACGTAAATACAATCAGGAGATTTCGTGTTTAAGACGAGAACTCGAAATTTGAATGGGTCCATGTCGTCTAGGACCTTTTCAGATCTTGATGAAATTGAAATCGTAGAACCACCATAAACTGAGCTTAAACTGCTCAAGGTTTTTTTGCTCTTGGGCTGATTTTGTTCGATTTGATCAATAATCACGCTTCTGCTCTGAGAACTAAAAAAATTGTAATCAAAATTATAGATTTATAATAAAATATTAAAGGACATCTATGTCGTTCCTTAAGGATGTTGGAGCCAAATTCTAGTCTAAAAATTCGATTTCTTTATTTTATTCAACAAATATTATATTTGTAATTTTTTCCCTTGTAGAATTAATCAATTTTCAACTAGAATTATGCATATAGAGCGAGAAAATATCTAGCACAAATATTTTTACGAAAGAATGAAAATATTTAATTTTGAAGTTAGATTTTGAATTCCTCGTTTTGTGCAAAAAGAATCAAAATTAAATATTTTTTCGCTTTGTACGCAGTCTTATATTTGCAAAAAGATTATTGCTAAAAAGCGAAAACATATTTTTATCTATAATTTCCGTTGAGTAAAATGGAGAATTGAATTTTGAGCTTAACACTTGGGTCCAACGCCCTTAAGCGAGGACATAACAATTAGAAATAAACCTTACTTTGTTCCGGTACTGATTGCATGACCAGTGCTAACTAAGAAAGCACCAAAGTTCGTTTCATCAATTGTATACAAACAACCGCTGTAAGATTTGCAGAACTCTCTACTGTTTTCATTCTCTTCGAAAGCAATAACTTTTACTTTAATATCGCTTAATTGCGATTTAACGAATTCAATCGTTTTATCACTCCACTTTCCACGATTCGATGGTAAAGGAGCCAAATCTCTCAACTTAATTTTTACCGCCTGTTTAAAAAACATATTTTAAATATTATCTGGTGGAAGCATTAAACAAGTCACTATTTTTGTAGTAAAAGGGGTTCACATACTTGAGTCGCGAAATGCATATACTTCTGTAGCATTTTTCGAATGTGGTTATATGGCAAGACCCTCGTAAGTCCAAGGTCAACGTAAAACACTTCGACCATTTGTTCACAGGGTAGATCAGTGATTATGGCTCGATGCCAGCAATCCGGAGTGTAAGGTGCAGCACAAGTCATTCCTGTAAAGTATTTATCATATTTTATTGTTTTAAAGAAATTTTCTTTCAGTTCGCTCAATTAGTCAGATTTCAGAATTTTAGACTATTACAATAATTAAAACTTACCGACTTCTGGAGAATATATAATCAGTTTTTTCGATCTGCCTTTTTTGTACTCGTCGGTCATTTCGGCTCTCATTCGATTCAACTCTTCCATGCCTTTAGTTGCCTGCAAAAAAAATAAAATTTATATTTTTGGTAGGTCTGTACTTGATATTTATTTAAAGAATTTACAATATTTTGCAACTTACTCTTATTACGTATATGCAGTCTGGAGATTCAATGTGGGAACACACAACTGATACGAATTTCGAGAGCTTGAGTTCTGCATAGTAGTACTTTCTCACTGCATTTGGATTCATTTTCTGTTTCGTTGAAATTATAAATTTATATTTTTAAACAGTATAAATGGCAGAAAATAAGTAAATATTTGACTTTTTTAATATTAATCTTTTATAAAACATTTCTTTGAAAGAGTTGCTATTTATTTTGACTCACCATAAGCTTTTGAGATGTTACAAAAGTACCAAAACCCAGGAATATGAGACTATCTCTGAAAGATATTGGTTTGTCCGTAGCGCTTTTGCAAATATCGACAATGTAAGTATCACCCACAACTTCGTGAACATGCATTGTTAATGCCATTTCTCTGAAGCAGATACAAGAAATATTTAAAATTATCTTATATTAAATGTATTATAACAAACTGTCTTCGAAAAATAATATTAAATTTTTCCACATACTTTGGACAGATCATATTATTCATCGCCTGAGATGCTTCACGAGTCCACTTTTCTCCTTTTGGCTTGATATCGTATAAGCAACACTTAAGGGCGAAAGTTTTTTGAGTCTCAAATAAAGGCAACATATCCCTCATATCATCGATTTCAACTAGTGAATTGTTACCATAATCGATGTAGAATATTTCATATCGTGCTTCACCTAAGCCATTTTTGAATATTTCCTTAACCAGTCCTCGGTACCAAAAGTTCTCGAATTTCACGATGTACATATGGTCTTAAATGAGAAAAAATAGGTATTATTAAAACAAAGAAACAACTAAAAAAAAATTTTAATTAACTGGAAAAAATACTAACTTCTTTTAATTTCGGAAGGACATTTATTGTTCGTTGTTGCGTAGTGTCCTAACATTTTATGAAAATCGTCAATCTCATTAATCAGTGCTATCTGATGTACATAGAAACAAGAAGGATCCTCGATGTGTGATAGCTTGATAAGTTCTGTGCTTCCTATCACCAATTAAAATTTATTAATCAAGGAGTTACATTTTTTTATGAAAATTAAAAACATTTTTGAGAATAATATAAATAGTTGAGGTATATTCTTTGAAAAAATAAGTACCTATTGTAAGGAAGCAAGGATCTATTTGGGAACATGCTACGGTAGATACTGAACTTGCTATTGAAGGCGTAGGTGAAACAGCACTTGAAGCCTTGAAGCGATCTTCCCACGGGCCTTAAAACAGAGAAAATATTAGTAATTTCTAACTAGTCTTCAAAATCTAATGAAACCTTTTTAATTTCTTGAAATATTGACTCAATACAGTACAAATTTAGATAAACGTGGAAAGAATAGGTGAAGATATCAAACTTACATGGAAGTTCTTGTGGAACCAGTGGTTCCAAATGATAGCCTGGGGGTAGGTTTTCAGTATCAGTCAAAGTGTATGAGGCAACCGATGGAATGTTAACAGAGCAGTGGGTTTTTAAAGCTTTGATTACCTCGGTCTTGACTTCAAACCTATGAAAAATGATAAAAGATTTTTTAATATTAAAGAGTTCAGTATGAATAATAGTGTGGGTCGAAAATAAACTAATAAATATAAATATGTAAATAAAAATAAAATATATTAAGGGCGTTGAACCCAAGTGTAAATTCCTTACCTGAACTTATCATAAGATTCTTCTTTTTCTTTTATTAAATGACAGGGCATCTTTGCCAAATCTTCTAGCTTTTTAATAAAGTTTCCTAGATTGATTTGATGAAGGTAGTCTTTTATTAAAACAGATGTCTGTAATTAAATTAATATATTAATAAATGATATAAAATTACTCTGTGAATGTAAATATTTCTTCATTCTATTTTTTAAAACGAAATTTTCACTATAAATATCTGGAACTTACCAACAAGGCATCTCGTAATGTTTCTTCTTGTTTTACCAATTGTTGTCTTAGGGCTTCTAAATTCTTTCTTACATAGTGGCGTTGATTCTGTATTTTATCCAAGAGTTTCGTTTCTACATTTTGAAGAATTCCATGCAGTTGTGCAAAATACTGACTGATTTCAGCTTCTACTGGTTCGCTGTCCTGCATATTCTCAGGGAGGATCATAGTTCCACTCAGTTTCTGAAAAAAAGAAAGAAAATAAATTTAATATTAATTTCAAAGCAGTATCAGAAAAAAATATTGTCTAAACCAATACGAATTTTTTAAGAGGTGGGAAGCCTTAATGACAGTATTACAAATTAATTAAAATAGGTCAGAGTACATCTATTAGAGACAAATGAAAGAAATGAAAGTGACGCGGTGACAAGATAACTCTTGGTATTTTCTATTCTTTACGCTTTCGTAAAATTAATTGTCAAATCGTATAAAAAATACAAAAATTTTAACATGCACTGTTTCCCAGCTATATTATGTATTCTATTTACGAGTTTCGCAAATCTGTGCTCTTACTCCTTTTTGAGAAAACGACGTCGACTCTCTTGTCTTTAACTAGACCGTGATTAAGTTTTTACGCGAGACATCATTAACCCTGTACCCCAAGAAGAGCGCTCTCGACAAATTGTTTCGACCATGGTTTATTATTACTTTAAACTTCTTTTGCTCTTATTTTTAAAAATTCGCAAAACGCCATTTACTGCAGCGTGATAAAAATCTTAATAAGGATTGACAAAAAAATCTGGTTAAAATAAGCGAAAGTCAAATTAATATTTTATTACGAGATATTTTGGTTCTTTTTAACCAGAGTTATTTTTAACAAATTTTAGAATCCGAGAAACCAATTTTTCGAAACTTGAGATTCTCAGATTTTTCAATTAAATATACTATATTTCAATAAAAATAGATCGTTTCCTGACTTTTCCGGTTTCTTAGTTGAGTGAAACCTTTTAATAAATAAACTGAAGTAATTTAAAACTGAGGTCATTTTCATTTTATTTAATTATGCTTTAAAGGAAAGAGATATTAGTTTTTTACATATTAAAAAAATATCTTTTGCCTTAAAAGGGCAAATTTTGGCATTTTGGAAAATTGTTGATCGAGTTCAGACAATTAGTTTAAATCACCTGTGAAGCTTTTAAGATTCTTTTAAAAATTAAGAGATTCAAAAATTTCTTAAAACTTTCAGGTCTGAGAATCAATTAAATAATGTTTTCAGAAAAATAAGACTGTTATTTTTCTTTACTTCTTTTTCATTTCCATTAGTTCCCAAATAAGGTACAATACATATTTGTTGCGAATGGAGAACAATTAGGGAGTAGGGAAAAAATTGATATTTGAGTAGAGAACGTGGGGGACATCAAAGGGAAAGTTCTCCATGAGGTGGGTGTTAATAAAATCGATTGCGTTTTTTGTGGCGTTGCAATGCGTTGTATTATGTATTATTATACTATCTTATGATATACTGAATTCACACGTGCCACACGTTTTCGATGTACGGCGTGTGTAATTTCCATTTGACACTGTTCTAATCAAGTTGGAAACGAGTTAGAGAGTGCTTTTGTCTTATGATTAGATGAAACAGTATCTTGAAGACGTGATAAGAATCTTTCACTGCTGAAAATAATATAGTTTAAGTTCTGAGCGAGTTTGTAAGTTGCAGAGAGGTAGGGGGTGTGAAAGAGTTTATTGCGTTGCGGTGCAAATTTCCATCAAACCGGAAAACGTCAAACAGAAATGACAGAACAGAATTCCGTTTAAATTTACAAACTATTATATTTCGTTTTTATCTTAAATATTATCTCTTATTTTAAATATTATCTCTTATGTTAAATCTTATCTCTTATCTTAAATCTTATCTTTTATCATAAATCTTATATAATTTATTTTAAATCTTTATCTTCATCTTATCCTATCAAATAAAAAGAGGTTGCGAATATGTCGAAAATAGATTTAATCTCAAAATCCGCAGCCACATTCACTCTTCGCCCATTCTGACCTCCAAATTAAAATAGCTGTAAAATCTATATAAGCTCTTCTTTCTAGTTAAGTTCACAATATTTATTACATATTTCAAATCGAATGTTTATAAAAATACTACCTAGAAAGCAGAGCGTCTATAAATTTTATTTTAGATACGAAAAACTAACAGGTGACTTATCCAAACTGCAGTTAGGGCTATTTTAATTTGGAGGGCAGTATTGGTTGGATTTTCAAATAAAAAATATTTTTAAGTATTCCAAGAGATTTAAAAAAAAATTCATTCAGGTAAAGCAGATGATTTCCATTTAGGGTCAAGATATTCATTGTCCACTTTTAAGGGAGTTGGACCCAAGTGTTAAGCTCAAAATTCAATTCTCCATTTTACTCAACGGAAATTATAGATAAAAATATGTTTTCGTTTTTTAGCAATAATCTTTTTGCAAATATAAGACTGCGTACAAAGCGAAAAAATATTTAATTTTGATTCTTTTTGCACAAAACGAGGAATTCAAAATCTAACTTCAAAATTGAACATTTTTGAAATTTTGAATTAGATATTGAAATGAGTTTACTTTCTGGCTCTGTACGCATAATTCTAGTTGAAAATTGATTAATTCTACAAAGGGAAAAAATTCCAAAATTGATATTTATTAACTAAAATGAGGAAATCAAATTTTTAGATTAGAACTTGAATCCAACACCCTTAATATCCTTCAGGTGTCCCAGTTTGGGAAACAACACCTCTACAATCTTTTCGGACAGAACTTCACGAAGCAACAGGTGTGAGGATCTCTGGATGCCGATCTTTGACGATTATCGTTACTCAATGGCGTCGTAGAGTAGGTGAGAGGCCACAATCCTCTTGCGAGGTAAACGGGGACAACCTCATCCTTCCCGGTGGATAGACTCTCGAGACTTCAAGAGTCAAGTCGAACGAGTGAGGGAAGGAGTCAGCCAGCCTGTTGAAGTAACAGAGTAAGAAGGCTGGGCCACTACTTTGCCAACTAAAAAACACCAGATTGGAATGGCAGGGAGCGACTTCATGCTGGGTAGATCCGATACTCAGTCTTTCTCGTTGCAACGACCGGTAACCACGCGGCTACCGAGACTCGTGTAATAGCCACTTCTGTGTGCCGATTTAGTGCCGGTTCTCTTAATTTCGGGTGGATTTTGCCTTGAGTGCCGGTTCCAAAAATTAACACCGGCCCAGGACGATGTTGTGTCAGGATCTCTATTAGTTCAGGGATATCTTCCTCAGCGGAGGGATAAGTTGAGGAGGTCCAAATTGGAGAAGACCAAAATTGGAAGATGATGTTCCTAAGATCCATTTTGATCATCGCCAGCGCTGAAATTCTACTGCCTCTCGCTGGTGAGATATCTTCTCCGACTCATTGATAGATCTGGTGGTTGACTTTCGGTTTATGGTGGAGGTGCTGCCTTTCCATTTGATTGGCCCAGTTTATTTCAACCCTGAAGCAATTTCATTCTTTTGACCTGCAATTTAGATAAAGCTTATTATTATTAGGTACCATTTATTACCAAAATGACTGGCTTGATTTATAAGCAAATATATGATATTTTATGGATAAGATAAGTACGTACTGTTATTTAGAATTGGCGAACGCTTTCTTCGCGGCTAGCGAAACAAAGGATTCGAGTAATGGAAAGTTCGACACTAATGACAATATTTAGTATGTTGTGACTGAAGCACTGATATTAGGTGTACTTACTCATTTCGTTCCTTGTAACTAGACTCGTGTCTGCGAACTTTTTTAGGTTTTTCAGTATTTTAGAACTTTAGGTACAATTTTCAACTATTAATCCAATTTGTGGATAATCCTATATTAGGAGAATTAATTGAATGTATGATTAATTAAATTTTTTCTGATTAAATTAGTTTCTTGAAGGCAAATTTATTTGACGTTTTAAAATTGTGGTGAAAATTTTTAAATGTTATATTCTGTGCCAATAGGTTTTGCGAAATAACAAGTTCGATAAATAACAACTGATTTGAAGTAACAAGGTGTTTTAAACTGATCGAATTTTACGAAAACAGACTGACTTTAATTAAATCCAAGTTCATAAAACAAGCAGGTGCCAATAACTGTCAAGAAGGCAATTGTGTTCTGATTACTTTTACTTTTATAATTCATTTTCTTTACACCTCATATACGAAAATGTCCAAATAAATTTACTTTGTGATAAAAATTTTTGTATAATTCAGTCATCCTATTATAGAACAGAGATTGAAAATAAATTCTTGAAAACTAAATGCACCAACTGATTTTAAGGAATTTTAAAAGAATTTCAAAGGAATTCAGAAGATTTTCAAGATTTTCAAATTATCTTAGAATATTTTTAAGTATTTCAAGGGACTTTAAATAATATTACAGAATTTAAAAAGAAATTAAAAGAATTTCAAGGAATTTAAAAACAATGGAAATTACTTAAAGTAATTTTAAGTCTTTCAAAATTTCACAAATAACTTAAAAATCGATTAAATTCCTTGAAATCTTTTAAAATTCTTAGAAACTTCTTAAAATTCCTCAATTTTAAAAATATTTATTATAGAATCCCTTACAATCCCTTAAAAAAGAATTTAAATTCTTAAAAATCACTTAAAATTGCATGAATTCCTTTAAAATTTCATATGATATCCTAAAATCTTCTAAAATTCTATGAAATCTTTACAAAATCCTAAAAATCTTTTGAATTTAGTAAAAATCACTTAAAAACTGCTAAATCTTTAAAATTTCTAGAAATCTCATGAAAATCCATGAAGTCCATGAAAATTCCACAATATCTTTTCAGAATCGAAAAATTTCTTGAAAGCCCTTAATATTATAAGAAATAACAGAAAATTCTTAAAAACCTCTTAAAACTCTTAGAAGCCTTTTGAAATCCTTTGAAATTTCGCGAAAACCTTAGAAATATCTTAAATTCATTAAAATCGTTTAAAATTCTTAGAAATCTCTTAAAATTCCTCAATTTGTTAAAAATTTAGTATCGCTTAAAAAGAAATTAAAACCCTTAAAAATCTTGGATAAATTGAATGAATTCCTTTAAAATTTCACAAAATATCTTGAAATCCCTTAAAATTCAACGAAATCACTTGCAAGTCGTCAAATTCTCTTAAAATATCTAGAAATATTTCAATATCTATTAAAAATCGAAAAATCTCTTGAAATGACTCAAAATTATAAGAAATCTCAGAAAATTCCTTAAAAACCATTAAACTCCTATAAATGACTTCGAGTGTAAGGGAAATCTTTTAAAATTTGTTAAAATCTCTAAAAATTTCTAAAAAACAAACCGCTTAAAATTCCTTAACATTTAAAATCCCTTAAAATCAATAGAAATATTATATAAAATTTCAAAAAAATCTTTAAAAATCCTACAAAATCTTTTAGAAATAAAAAATCTCTTGCAATCCTTTTAAATTATTATAAATCTTATCAAACTTCATGAAATTCTTCAAAATGCTCACAAAATCTTTTAAACATTATTAAAATATCTAAAAATTCCTAAAAACCTCTTGACATTCCTTAAAATATAAAATCCCTTAAAATTCCTAGAAACCTTTTAAAATTCCCTGAAATTCTTAAAAATTGTACAAAACCTTTAGAAATCAGAAAAACATCTTAAAATCCTTTAAAATTCTTAGAACTCTCATAAAATTCCATCAAACCACTAAAAATTCCATAATATCTTTTTTTCTAAATCTGTCCATAAAATTCCCTGACACACTTTAAAATCCCTTTATATCTCCAAAAAAAATTAGTTAAAAATATTAGAGGTTTAATTAAATTAGATAAAACCCCTCGCAATTTTTAGAAATTTTAAAAAATATCCTCAAATTCCTCGAAATTCCAGAACATTAAAAATTTTTTAAAATTCCTTAAAATTCCTTAGAAACATTTTGAAAAATTCTTTAAATTTCACGAAAACCTTAAAAATCGCTTAAATTCGTTGATATCTTTTAAAATTTTCTAGTTATCGTTAAAATTATCTCCAAGAACAGAGTGTTCTATAATTCTATTGTTTTACTTTTGGAATAGAATCAATTTTCAGTCTTTTGAATACTTGAATGGAAAGAATTATGGGAAAGGAGACGAGGGTCTTTCTTATATTTCTAGGCAGCTTCCTTTTCACAGTTTCGCTGCGTTTAATAATCATCTACTTCTTTCTGGTGCCGAGTAAAATCCAGTGAGATGGAAAAGAGCCAAAGAGCAGGGGCGGCAGAAACTTTTGTGGAAATCTCCGTTTGCCGTACTTTCTACACCTTCTACGGGGAATAGCGATTCGCTATGATTTGCTGAAATGGTAAAACAACGACCACAGAAAGACGGGGGTTGCGCTGCCGAAGGAAAATCAAAATCCAAGGCAGTTCGTTTGACTAGATTTTCTTCGTCCTTTTTCCTTTTCCTCGCACGTGTTCCTTCTGCTGTGCTTTGCACACACATTCACTAGACTACGTACTTTGGTCGCCAAATAATTCACTATACTCTCTTCAACGCGGATGGCAAACTAATGTAAATCCTAAGAGTACATCTGGAACGTTTCCTTGAAAAGTACCTGTTAGAAATAAATACTTGCATCGGTAGTGATTTTCTGGAAATTGGAAATGGAAGAAATTTTCTGGAAATGAGTAGAAAAAATGTAATCTGTTGTTTACTGAGTAATATAATTTCTCCAGGCTCTTTCAATAATTACAAAATATCTTATAATACTGTTTCCTAAGCTTGTGGCTTTCGCGGTTAAATCTCCCTTTTCGTGGGAAATTTATATAAGTATGGCATTAGAAAGATCGAAATTTAATCAACTTATTCTGTACTGTTTGATTTTTCTATGAATTTAGGTTGCAATTGCTTTATTAATTTTTGAATAGACGGATGGGATACTGGCTATTTTTCTAAAGCTGGCAAACCATCATTGCAATTTTTTCCCAAATTCAGAAGATGAAGAAATTTAACATTTTCTAAAGAGTTCTAAAAAATTTTAAAGAAATCTCTAAAAGCTTTGAGTGATTTCAAAGAATTTTAAAAGGTTTTAAATGACTTTAAAGAATTGTAAATAATTCTTTTAAAAACTCTAAAGCAACTCAAAGAATTTCAAGGGATTTTAACTAATTTTTACTTTTTTTTTCGGAAATTTTAAAAGACGTTAAATAATTGTATGTGATTTTAAACAATTCAAGGATTTTTAAGGAATTACAAAGCATTTTAAATTATTTCAAATGATTTTACAGATTTATAAGGGATAAAAGATTTATAAAAATTTAATAAGGGATAAAAGTCTTTAAATAACTTCAAATGATTGCAAATAATTTTAAAACTTCGTTTTAAAATATTTTAGAAGAATTACTTAAGCATTACTTCAAGGGATTTCAAGTGTGATTTCAGAAAATTCATACGAGTCGTCTTCCGTTCGATTTTATACGATTTCATGAAGACTTTAAAAAATTTCAGGAAATTTTACAGGATTTCAGGACATAATTTTAATAAATTGTAATAAATTTCAATATATTTAATATATTTTCAAAATTTCAAAGTCGACGAATTTAAATAAAAATAAATAAATAAATTTAATTTAAATTGATATAAGAGAGATCAAAGTCAACTCTCGACTGAAGTATGTTATAATTTACAGGAATGGGCATTAAACAATGTTGTCTTATCATTAAAAATAATCACAGCCTATTTGAAATGCTTACAGGTAAATAATTATTATCCTCCTTGACAGGAAAGCCCACTTTAAGGAACATGTCTATTATTATGAATGATTATTTCATTTCAAGCAACAGTTTATATCTCACCAGAAAATCTTCTATATTGAAGCTAATGGAAACAGTATTTAATTACATTCTTCTCCTAGCAACGATAAATTATATCTTTCAAAACATTTTTATCAGAATTGAATGAACTTTCCCTAAAGTAGTTGGCATTTAAAAATTATTTAGAAAAGATAATTGATTCAGTTGTACTCTTTTATGCCTTAAGGATACTTTAATCTGCTTATTTTTAGTATTATTTTATATTTTTTTTGTTTTCTTTACTTTTGAAGAACGAAAATTCATTACTTAAAGTTTAGACTGAGCAGCAACAAGGCAAATAAACAGGAAGAAAGCAATCATTTTACTAGCCAGATTTCATTATTGTGGTAATCTAAATTAATGCCAGAACGCTTTACTTAATTAGGAAAGGGTTTGTTTGTTATAAAACACATAGATGGACACCATTACTGCAATTATGTTTAATCATTTGTCTGCTGACGTCCTCTCATATTTATCTTTCAATATTGTCATAAATTATCATAAATTAATCTAAAATCTAATGAAAAAAAAAAAAAAATAAAACTGAAAGTTCGTGTAGTTTGTCACCAATATATATTTTTTAATTGGGAGGTCTTTCAATATACATTTTTTTTGTCTTTCTTTGTCGGTTTATTTACAATTTTTATTTTATTTTCTATTTTAAACAGTTTCAAAATATTCCAATGAATTAAAATATTAAAATTAATTAAACATATTTTGACTTGCAACTTTTTGAAATCCAGGGTTTTCTGCTAGTTTTAAATCAATTTCTTTTTCCTAAATGAAATAATGGTAAAATTCAAACTATCAAAAATAATAATAATTTGAGGAATAAAGTTCAAGATAATATTCTTGAAAATCTTTACAAAATTCTAAAATTCTTTTGAATTTCGTAAAAATCACTTCAAAACCGTCAATTCTTAAAATTCCTAGAAAGCTCTTGAAATTCCTTAAAATATGAAAACTTCTGAAATCGATTAAATTCGTTAAAATCGTTTTAAATTCTTAAAAACCCCTTAAAAACCCTCAATTTAAAATAATTTAGAATCCCTTAAAAAATAATTAAAACGCTTAAAAATCTGTGATAAATTGCATGAATTCCTTTAAAATTACACAAAATATCCAGAAATCCCTTAAAATTCAACGAAATCTTTTCAAAATCCCAAATTTCTGGAAATTACGTGTTAAAATTTTTAATCCTTTAAGATTATGAGCAACTTTTCGAAATTTTGAAATTCTTTCAAATTCTAAGATAACAATTAAAATCTCTTTTCTATCCTTTAAAATTAGAAATCTCATTAAATTCTATGAAATCCCTTATAATTTCACAAAAGTTTTAAAAATCATAAATCTTTTTAAATCCACGTTAAAATTCATGAAAAAGATTTAAAATCCCGAAAACCTTTTTAAATCTTTTAAAATTCCTTGAACTTCCATAAAATCACTATAAATCTTCTGAAATCTCTCAAAATCTCTTGAAATTTATTAAAATCACTTAAAATCTTTTGCAATCCTGTGAAATCTCTTTAAAATTCCTTTTAATTCTATGAAATCTTTTTAAATCCTGGGCAACTTAGAATAAACTACTAGCAAATAAATAAAAACTTTCTGAAACTTCAATTAAATTCATATATTAGATTAGATAATTATTAAAAGAATGAAAACTTGAATTTCACTGCGATTTTTAAATTATAAAATTATTATTATTATTTTATTATTCCCGATTTTAAAAAATATATATATATATATATATATATATATACGACTATTTTCCGGTCTGTCTCGATTTTCCCATCAAGTCACAAATTAAATTATAATTTAATTTGTTAAAAAAAATTCCGTATTCCGTAAAAATCTCGTATTAATCCGCAGGAGGATAAAATGTTAATTTTACCTTTTTTCTACTATAATAAACGCATTATTCTCGAATACTATCATATAAAATAATAAAGAACGAAATGTTTAAAACTCTAAATTAAGCAAATGTACAGAGTTGGAATGTTGGAATCTAATTTCCATTGAAAGCGCTCTTATGAGATTAATAATACATACCGATTCAGCGTTCAACGTTTTGGTGATGAGCGTATTTAATTAAAATATGATGTGTCATCTCTCATATCAGTACAAACGCGGAATTGAATCAAATTGCTGTTAACGATTTCCGAACAGGAATTCGTCACTGATTGTAGGCAAAGGAAAGAGGACGATACATATTGACTGAAACGGATCCGATGAGCAGTGCTTTCCGGCAAACACTATTAAAAGGGACGGGAATATCACAGAAATATATATAATATATACATATATACATATATATCAATGTGATATCGCATTGAAAAAGAGATATAGGATTTTTGAAATTAAAAACTGTGCTATTATTATTAACGAAAAAGAAATGAAAATTATTTTTTACTAGAGTTATTTTCATATGAACAAATATTAATATCACTTTGGATTATGTACTTCTTTTTATGGATTATTATGATGCGAGAGATACTGATTAAATATTTTTCAGAATGTATTGCTTTTATTAAAGATTCCCAAGGTATTTCAAATAACACGCGATGGCACCTGAAGCGTTCGTGAGACGTGTAATAATATTAAAAATATTTGTAACTTGCTAGGAATGGACGAGGCAACGATTAATTATCGTAGCGATTAGGCATTCCGCAACTCAAAAACAAGAGCAGACAGCTACCGAGGCTGACGGGTTTCTTTGTCACATTCTCATAGGGTTTTTCTCCTTTTTCTTCAGATGTTGTACTCGTGCTTGTTCTACTTGTTTTTATCAACTTTTATAAACTTTTATACAGATTTAAAAAAATTTTTATTTTATCTTAAGGGAATATGATACTTTAACATAAGAGAAAATTAGTTATAGCGATTAATATTTAAAATATTTATCATTATGAAATAAATAATTAATTATTTATTTATAAATATATATTAATATAAATTATATTAAATATAATAATACAATATATTAAAATAAATAAATATTTGTTTTTATTACCTAAAAATATTTATTATTATGAATCTGTAATTGGTATAACTAATTTGCTCTTATGGTAAAGAGTTTAAAATTTTAATATTATAATTATAATTTTAAATTATAAATTTATATATATAAATTATGTAATTTATTATATATAATTATATAATTATTTTCTTTATTAAAAATATTTTTATTTTAACATTCCAACTCTTATAAACATGCCCTTAAAAAAGGTGGTGCAACGAATTGTCCCATAAAATTTCACAAAAATCTTGAAAATCACTGATTTCTTAAAATCTATGTTAGAAATTAATAAAAATTTTACAAAATCCTTGGAAAAATAGAAAAATCTCTTGAAAACTTTGACAATTCTAAAAAGATCTTCAAAATCCTTATGTAACTTCTACAACATCTTTTAAAAATAATAAAAATCTTTTCAAATCCCTCAATAAAATTTCCCTGACAAATTTTAAAATCTATAAAATATTTTTAAATATTAAATCCCATAAAGTATTTTTAGTCATCAAAAATGTCTTAAAATCTATTTAGATATGATAAAATTTTTAATTCACAGAAAATTCTTGAAATTCTTTAAAATAATTCTGCACCACAACATTTAAAATCACTTTATATCCTTTAAAACCCCTTATTACTGTTATTAATAGATATTGCGGATTTTTTTAATGTATTTAATGGAATGTTATAAGTTTATAATAATTTAAAAAGATTTTAAGATATTTTTCTAATTTTTAAAGGTTTTGTAGAATTTTTAAGAATTTTATGGAATTTTAATAGGATTCTAGGAATTTTAAGGGAATTTGACGATTTTTAAAAGATTTTTTTATATGACATTCAGAAGATTTCTTTTTAGAATTTAAAAAATATTTCTAGAAGTTTTAAGAGACTTTGATGATTTCCAAGTGACTTTTACGAAATTCAAAATATTTTTGGGATTTTGAAAAGATTTTATTGAATTTTAAGGGATTTCAGAATATTTTGCGAGATTTTAAAGGAATTCATGCAATTTAACAGAGATTTTTGAGAGTTTTAATTCTTTTTTAAGGGATTATACATTTTTTTTTAAATTGAGGAATTTTAAGTGGTTTCTGAGAATTTTAAAAGATTTTAACGAATTTAAGCGATTTCTAAAGTTTTCGTGAAATTTCAAGGGATTTCAAAAGGTCTATAGAAATTTTAATGGGTTTTAAGGAATTTTTTGAGATTTCTTATAATTTTAAGTGATTTTTCTTATCTTTAAAAGATTTTGTGAGCATTTTAGAGAATTTCATGGAATTTGATAAGATTTCTAATAGTTTTAAGGGATTTTAAAGATATCAAAATATCAAAGGCTGTAAATTTTTCAAGGGCTTTCAACAAATTTTTCGATTCTTAAAAGATATTGTGGATCCTCTCTAAATCTGAATTATTAAGAAGTTACTAATGAAATAATGCCCAATCGTTTACTAATACACTTTAGTAAGCATTTTTACTATCAATTAGTTAAAAACTACTAATTCATAGTAAAAAAGTACTAATTAAGTTAGTAACGGTAACTAAATTAGTAGTATGCTGATAGTAAAAATGCTGACAGTAAAAATAAAGTGCATTAGTAAACGATTTGCAAAAGATAAAGATTTTATGTGATTTTATCAAAGTTTAAGGAATTTAAGGGATTTAAAAAGGTTTCCGGGATTTTAAATCTTTTTCATGAATTTTAACGTGGATTTAAAAAGATTTATGATTTTTAAAACTTTTGTGAAATTATAAGGGATTTCATAGAATTTGATGAGATTTCTAATTTTAAAGGATACAAAAGGGATTTTAATTGTTATCATAAAATTTGAAAGAATTTCAAGAAGTATCTGAAAATTTTAAGAGATTTTAAGATTTTTGGGATTTTAAATCTTGTCGTAGAATTTCGAAATTTCGAAAAGTTGCTCATAATCTTAAAGGATTAAAAATTTTAACACGTAATTTCCAGAAATTTGGAATTTTGAAAAGATTTCGTTGAATTTTAAGGGATTTCAGGATCTATTACGAAATTTAAAAGTAATTCATACAATTTATCAGAGATTTTTAAGAGTTTTAATTCTTTTTTAGGAATTCTACATTTTTTTAAAATTGAGGAAATTTAAGAGGTTTCTAAGAATTTTAAAACATTTTAAAGAATTTAATCGATTTCAGAGGTTTTCATGAAATCTCAAGGGATTTCGAATAATTTATAGAAGTTTTAAGGAATTTCCTGAGATTTCTTATAATTTTAAGTGATTTAAAGAGATGTTTTTTATCTTTAAAAAATTGTGTGAGCATTTTAAAGAATTTCATGGAATTTAATAAGATTTCTAATAGTTTTAATGGATTTTAAGGATATAAAAAATATCAAAGGCTGTTGACTCAATTTTCATAGATTTGATTGATTTTTATGAGATTTCTAATATTTTAAAAAAATTTTCTAAAATTGTTTAGAATTTGATGGAATTTCACGAGATTACTAATGATTTTAAGGAATTTTAAATATTAAGAAACTTCAAAAGGTTTCTATAGGGAATTTTCAGAAATTTTCACGAATTTTAACATGGATTTCAAGAGATTCATGATTTTCAAGGTTTTTGTAAAGTAGGATTTCTATAACGCTTCGCGATGGCTACGGGGTGAAGGAATATATATATATATATATATAACGATAACAAAATGTATGTTGTTCACATTGCATTCTGAGCGCGAATATTTCTCGCGTGAGTATAAACTCCTTCGCGTGTACCAATTCGTGCACATATATATATATACATACGAGCATACATGTTGATGCGGTATTGCGGTAGTTTGCGATGTGGCACGTCGGGAGATCGAGCATGACAATATGAACCCGAGGAGAAATCAGAGAGGCGTGAACGGAGTTATGAATTAGCTGCCGCGCGCAACTACCCTCCATCAACGAGTCTACAAGTGAGAAAGCTGTTATGAATCGCGTTTCGTGATTATTATTTAAACGGAGGGGTGATGGGGTCCTTGGACCGGAACGCAGAAATAGGGGTGTCTCGAGGTTGTAAGTCGCGAGAGAACACTGTCGAGAGTTTGCACTTCTCGACACGGCGTGTAAGTTAAGATACGTCAGAAGGTTTTCACCATTCGACGGATCCGTATTGATCGATCGTCGGTTTTCACCGGACGACGACGCAATTGTAACGGCACGATCGTTGGTTTTCACCAATCGACTCGGCGTGTCCGTGATAGTACGGTCGACGGTGGGGCACCGTACGACTCGACGTACTTTCGATACCACACGACCCGCACACACACAAAAGGGAGATAATCGCAATACTTAATCAAGAAATTCCGAGAAACACAACTGGTTAATAAGTTCCACTTTACTTAGCCTGTCCTATGATGATGCCTGTTGATG
>UCOH01006914.1:0-16386 GCA_900474275.1 Synergus japonicus
GCTTAATACTTAACTTGATCAGACTCTTCGGAAAACTTTTAGAGATTTTCCACTGGCCATAGAAACTCGGAAATGACCCTGAATATATATTTTTTTTGTAATAGAAAAGTTTGATAATTTCAGGCTTCATAGTCTTTCTGATGGAAAATTAATTAGACAAAAATATCTCTTTAATCAATACCAGGGGTGAAAATAAATAATAAAGTCTCTAAATGAATTAACTTCTCATAATAATTACATATATTAATAGCAAGATAAGTTCCAAGTCGAGGATAATTTTTTATCGTTGCAAAACTATTCTCGAGACGGGTTCCAGATTAATTTTGTACCAGCTTTAATACCTCAGATATACGTACCTAATTAGTCTCGGTTTATCCACGCTAATAAACTCGTACCGATGTCTGTGGACCTACTACTTAAAGATGGATGTTACGTAGACTGGTATTCGCGGAATTTACTTACAGAGACTAAATAGGCTGAGTGTGTCCTGGATAAAAGGTACCGCGCGGTTTTGCCCTCATAAATTAGACTGGGGAACTTGTTGCATACTTGCCTCTGAGATTGTCTTTAATGTTGATCTTAAATAAAAACGATTGGAAGCTGATCAATTTTTAATAATTGCATTAGATTTTTCTGATTTTTATAATAATTAGGAATTTTTTGTTTTGCAGATGCCCAGATGGAACAAGGTTACAGATCAGAGGTTCAAGAAAAAGCCCTAGTCGTCTCTCTACAGATGTTCAGTCTGATTTTGGAACGAGCGGTCTCACTACTTAAATCTCAGCTGGACGGCGACGAGCTTCCAAAACTAGTGGTTGGTGAAGACATGCAAGTTCTTCTCCCAGCAATCAAGGTCCGTTTCTGGAAGAAAAAAAAGAATTATTTTTAGGGTATTTAAATTAGATTTTAGAGAAAGAAAACTTAAATCAATTCTAGTAAAGTCTCTTCAAATCTTTTGAAATCTTACCAAATCTTACTGGGATGTCCTCCTTTCTTTCTTTTGCTCTCTGTTCCTTATTTTCTCTTGTCGTTGTGGTCCTACATAAGACTATAAGGTGAACGTGTTTGAGCTAGCAAGGATTTATGAAGCGACGCGAGTTTGCACCCACGCAATCCGCCGGTGGTCAGTGTCATGAGCTGAACTTGGTTCGTACGAGTATCCACTTATTATGCAAGCAACACCCCGATTAATGCACTTATCGCATAAATACGCCCCACGTGTGCTCGCGACCGGTCAATGGAATATCAGCTGACCAGGACATGACGAAGCTGAAAATTCTTGAGAATCTGTAAAGCAATCTTGGTTTAAAACAGTTCCAAATTTCAATCTGAGGGTGAAATTATTTTCTTGATTCTCTGGAAAAGCTTTTCCAGCAATTAAATTCAATTCTAACAACTAGGCTCAATTCTGTGTATTAAAATTGAATTTTAGCTACTAAAGCAGCTAAAAAAATTGATCATATCAAATAAATCAATTCTAGCAACTCAAAAAACTTGATTCTAATTAAATTAAATTCTAACAACTTAAAATATGATTTCAGGAACTAAATTCAATTGCAGAAATTTAAAATTAAATCCTCGTAATTAAATTCTATTCTAGGAAATTAAATTTAATTTTCGTTGCTAAATTAGAATCCACAAACTCAATAAATTGATTGTAGGGAATAAATTCAATTAAAACGACTCAAAAAAATTATTCTAGCAACTTAATTTATTTCTAAATGTTCTAAAATTTGATTCAAACAATTAAGCTCAATTCTGGGCATTCAAATTGAATTTTACCTATTAAGGCAACTAAAAAATTGATGCTACCTAATAAATCAGTTCTAGCACCTCAAAAAACTTGATTTTAGCCATTAAATTGAATTCTAAAAATTTAAAATATGATTTTAGCAACTAAATTCTTCTGCAGAAACTCAAAAAACTGATTCTAGCAACTAAATTCTATCCGGAAGAATAACATTATTTTTAAGACTATTAGAGAATAATAGTTATATACATTTTGTTGAGATGCACATTGCACACGTAGACTCTCGAGGTGAGATCAAACCTACAAGTTGTAGATTACGGCGTCGAGAGACTTGTAACTCATGCAGCTTCCATGATTCATAGGTAAAGCCTTGACTCGATTTCTTCTTCCGGGAAGAACCCCTGCCGGAGGGGTTGATTCTTATCGCGATTCGGATCGGTAGGAAATAATGTCAGGGACAGCGGTTCCGTAAGAGAAGTTGGGTTATTAATATTGCCGATAAGCTTGACAAGATACACGTGCCACAGTCAGTAAAAAGTCAATTTTTTTACTCAAAAAGCTCCAGAGGTCACACCATAAATTTTAAACTGGCCTCAACCTATGAGGCAGCTTTTTCACTTAATTGAAACTTTTTCCCTCAATTGAAGCCTTTTTCCCTCAATTGAAGCCTTTTTCCTTAATTGAACCTTTTCCACTTAATTGAAACTTTTCCAGTATCCAAGAGATCTGAAAAAACTGATTTTTGAGAAAAATTGCGATTAAGTAACCATTTTTGTTCAACTGCTTTGGATTATTTAATTTTGTCATGAATTACATATATTTTTTATTATATTATTGTACTATATATTTAAATAATTAATATTGTAGTAAAATACATATTTATAATATTAATGAGAAACATTTTTTATAGATCTGGTGTGATTGGATGCTTTGTCACAGTACAGTTTGGAACCCACCACCTTCTTGCACAGATTACAGAGTTGGGTAAGTTATGATCAATATTACGACTGTAATTAGTCAAGAAAATAGATTCTGCGCACTAAATTCAATTTTAGCAACTCGAATTTAATTCTAGAATCTAAAAAGAGCGTTATTCTAGCTATTAAATTATATTCTGGAGAGAAAAAGTTGATTCGAAAAAAATAGAGTCAATTCTAGCAACTCAAAACTTGATTCTAGAATTGCAATTCAATTATAGGAACTCCAACACTAAAATCTAGATTCTTGTAATTAAATTCAATTCTAGCATCTCAGAAATTTTATTCTAACAAGTAAATTCAATTATTACAACTCAAAATTTGATTCTAGCCACTAAATTTATTTAAAGATATTCTAAAGCTTGATTTCAGAAAGAAAATTCAGTTAAGGATATTTAAATTTAATTTTAGCAACTAAATTTAATTCTAAAAACTCAAAACTTGATTGTAGCAAAAAAGTTATTTTTCTTTCCTCAAGCCTTTATATAACATCAAAGCATCATCTCTCTTGCGAGAAAGACTTAGCATCCGTCATCTGTCGGATCCGCTTTGAACTAATCTGTAGTTTTGGAGCTCAAGTTTAGTTCTTAGAGTTTGACTCTCAATATTTAGGATTTTATTGCAACAAACTTAAAAAATTCTTAAATACTGAGTGCTTTCAATTTAATTATTGACTTTGAAAGTTACAATTTTTAAAATAAATAAAATTGTAGAAAGTAAAAAAAAGTTTATCTTCATATTTTGGGGATCTGAAACTCAGTAAGTCGAATAGCAAATAAATTCAACTCTAGAAACTTCATTAGGTCACCGTTTGTCTCTAATATCAAAACATAATAATAATAAAATATAAGAAAATAAAAAAAATAAATAAAAAAAAATTAAAATCCTATAAAAACACCATTTTGTAGTGTAAGCATAAGTCGTAATAATTTTTAGATCAAGGAAAGCAATAAAAAGACGATGAATAATTCAAATAGCTTAAGGCTTGATCTCATCTTGCAAATTGATTAAAAGCAAAAAATAGAGCTTAATAAATAGAGTGATTATATTAAAAGACGAGAAGTCCTATCACTCTTCAGGTGGCAAGGGCTACGATTTTTCGAAATTTCGATATTGATCGGGAAGCTAAATAAAAGTAAATGATATTAGAGCCTGATCAGGTAAGTTTTACGAGAACAGATACGTAAAAGTAGCGATGCTGTAGTCGTACGTTGGGTTACCTTAGGTCATGGCCATCCGCTACCCAGCATTCGCTTAGCTACGTAGAACCGTGATAGTTTCTGCCAGATCATCGCTTCTGCTCACCTGTATGAATAATTTTTGTCCATGCATTATTAATACTTTATTTATCGAAGAAACCCCAGGATTTTTTTTTCCGGCCCTTGTCCATCGATTCCATCTCGATGCAGCACCGACCCTTTTGAATTTTAAAATCTGGAACACTCGTGAAATATATCTCTGGGACAAGTCCTAGATTATAAGTCCCAAAAATCTAGGACCCATTGTCGAATTACAAAAAATAAGTCTCAAAAGTAGGAACTAATGTCTAAGAACAAGAAATAATTTCCAACAAAATAAGTTCCAAACTATAAGACTCAAATTAAGGCCCAAAAAGTCCCAGAAATTTACTGCACAAATAATGTCCACAGAAATACATTTTCAAAATATAAGCCCCCAAAAAGATAAAGCACAAAATAAGATAAATATTTTTATAATCGCTACAAGCAATAAGACCCAAAATAATTTACAAAATTAGGTCTCCAAAAATAGAACAGAATAAGGCCGAAAAATAAGACCAAAAATATTTTTTTTAATATCTGAAAAATTGCCTTAGGAAAAAAAGTTTCTTTGGCACAAAAGTGTTTTAGAAAAAAAGTGTCTGAGTAAATTAATAAAAAAAAAGAAAGTTTGCCTAGTTTTGTTCGCAATGCCCACAAACATTTAATTGATGGAGTATAATTATTGTCGCGATGAAAGGAGTATGAAAGGTATCTTGGTGGATAAAGACAGGCTTCCGGCGCAGAAACGATTAAGCGATCGAAGCCTTCAAAGGTCAACGGTTAATTACGTCAAGTAACAAGTAACAAGTTGTGGGGACTTGTGCCCAGAGCCAATGAAAACATAATAGTTGAAAGAAGATAGGGAGAGAATATACAGTCCAAGATCCGATTCGTCTCGCTGCGTGTCGTCCTTGCGGAGAAACGCTTGACTCACGTAATTGTAAATCGTTAACCAACAACAATAATTAACTTATCCAATCGTAGGAGATTCAGTTGCGCAAATATTCGATGACTTATTCCACCGTCAATTAATTTTTTAATTTTTTTTTTTTTTAGGTAAAAGTCAGCCAATTATTTTAATTGGTTCTTATTAAATTCAATAACAATTAAAGTATTGGTTTTTTTCAGGGCGTCTACTGTGCGGGAATTTAAGAAAATCCTAAAATTGTCCTTGATTTTATTTTCGATTCGAGAAGTGGATTTATGGCTTGAAAAAAATGTTCTGAATAATCAATCTAAATATTTTTATTTGAAACTTACAACTTTTGTTAAATCTCTTGAAATCTTTTGAATTATTTTCAAATCCTTTAGAGATAAAATTTAAAAGTTCGTCGATTCTCTTTTTTATTATAAAAACGACTTTATTAGGCCCTGTTTAGGCAAAAATCAGTCTATCTTTAATTTGCTCTTATTAAATTCACTCTCAATCAAAATACTGACTTTTGGAAAAAATAGTCTATTGCAAAAATGGTGGAAGAACATTCTGTGACTCCTTAGCTCTCAATATAGAGAATCTTCAACTAGAAAATTAATGGCCTTGTTCCAAGATAAATTGATGCTGATTATTGTGAGCAATAATAGAAATTTATTCAATAGATTAAAAAATGTTCAACATATGGTTCCAGTATAGTGGAAGCGAAGGTCGAGACCAGAGCGTGACCGATGAAACGGATAAGCGTCTTGATAATCCGCCTTCTTCAGTGAAGAGCGCACGGAATGCAAAAAGATTAACGAGTCCTGGATATTTTTTTCCTTTTTAGGTATATCCAACCCCCTCGGAGGATGGCGAGAAGAATTTCTGCTCCTCGGTTCAGCGAAATTCATCGCTGTTCATCTTAAATCATTTCAACGTCTGCAAATAAAGATATCAGATATTTAGATGAACCTCTGTTTGACTAAACTCTCAGCAAAGATTATTTTCCAAAGAAGTCTTATAGATTTTGACACTAGGGGTGTCTACCCATCCTGGAAAACCTGGAAATGTTAGGAAATTTTTTTGGGCGTACTTAATTTTTTTTAACAAATTAAATAATTATTATATAAATAATTAACAAGAAAATAATTATCTATACTACATGAATTGGTCTGAAGTTTATATTAATTAGATGATTTTTTTACATTTATTGGAATAAAAATAGAAAAAGTTTCCAATTTTACCAAAATCCAAAATTTTTACTTATTTGTTAGTAGAAATTTATCTAGCTTGGCCAGAATTTTAAGAGATTTTATAGAATTTAAGGGAATTTTAAAGAGACTCTACAGGATTGCAAAAGATTTTAAATGATTTTAAGAAGTTTCAAGGGATTTCAAGAGGTTTCATAAGATTTTAAAAATTATAAAAGGATTTCAGTAGATTTGGGGATTTAAGGGTTTTTAAGAGAATTGGAAAAATTTAACATAAGGTTTTTTCAGTGATTTCAAGATATTTCAAGAGATTTTAATGATCTCCAAGGGATTTTAAAATACTGTAAACGACTGCAAGACATTTACAAAGGATTTGAAAGATTTAAAAGATTTCATAGAATTCAAAATAATTTTCAGGAATTTCATTTCATTTCCTCCACATTTGAATCAGTTTCTTGAATTTCTTTCTAAATCACTTAAAATGTCTTGAAATTTCTCAAGATCCTTAAACTTTCACGAATTCTTAAGAAATTAATTGAAATTCCTTATAATTACTTAGGACGACTTGAAATCTCCTAAAATCCCTTTAAGTTCCTTAAAGTCTGGAAATATTATGAAATCTACAGAAATCTTTCTAAGTTACTTTTCATAACTCTTTCCAATTTTTTTACAAGTCCCTTGAAATTTTGTAAAAACTCTTGAAAATCCTTAAACTGTCTTGGATCTCTTTTGAAAATATTTTGATTTCCTTAAAATATCTTGAAATCCCTTAGATTTTTTTAGACTTTAAAAAATTCAAGAGAAATATTTTTAAATTCCATAAAATCCTTTATAATTTCTAAAGAAAACTTTTAAAACCCCCTTAATTCCTCTATAACAAATTATTCGAATTCGACTGTCCTTGATTAAAAATTTGTAAAGTTTATTTTTCATTATTTTGTTATTATATATAAAAGAATTTCAAATCCAGACAAGGTTTTTCACTTTCTATCGCTTCCAATTCGAATTTATTCAAATTTGAGTGCCTTCGATAAAAAATGTTGAAAAAATTAATTTTACTAAAATTTTTAGCTTCAATTGTAAACCAATTAGAAGTACGGATAGTAAACGATCAAAATATTTTCTTAAATAGTTCTTTTGGTAAATATTGTGGGTAAATCGGCCACATAACCGTTTGTCGGTAGAATTTTTTCCTCCTAACGACGTGCACTTATTTTCGCACTTAAAGCGGTGCGAACGAGGAACCATTAAACGATGAATCAGTGTCTCGAAAGTCAGGTCAGTTGAACTGGTAAGACACCTGCATAGTATTCGGTTCTGCACGTTTTTATTTCTTTTGAGAAGTCTCTAGGTCAGGAGAAAAAACGTGCCAAGTCAATTTAAAACCAGATTTAAATTCACTTATTTAACAGTTTATAGTCTCGTAACTATATTCTTTAAAAATACATATATATTCTTTAAATATACATATTTAATATATACAATATAAAAAAATACAAATTGCAGATTATAGACAATATTAACAATAATAAAGGAAAGCAATAAAATGTATGTACCATTACAATAAATAATTCATTTTATGATTATTTCAGACCCCCCGGAGATGCTTGGAGCAGGTTAGCGACCTTGGTGAACCTTCTGGAAAAACTACCTTGTCCTAAAGATGTGCTGATTTCGTTGAAAGATGCAGAAGGTCGCGCAGGTAAGATTTCTATTAATATTATTATTATTTTTTTTTATTTTTCACCGAAAAATATCCGGGAAAACCTTTTTGAATTGTTTAAAAATTCATTTAAATTTCTCAAAATTTTAAATCCTTCTCAGTATTTTTAAATTCCGTAAAATTTTTAATAATTCATTAATATATTTTCTTTGACCTTGAAATCGTATCCTGGAAATAAATAAATAAATTTCGTGGGGAAGAGAACATACCCTGTTATTTTATTTATTTACTTATTTATTTTTTAATTCTCATTAATTCTGATCCTATGAGCAATATATTAGAAATTAAAATTCACCCTGACCCTTGAAAATTGTTTAAGAGCGCGGTTACCCATCGGTGAAGATTTCCTGTATAACAACCGTTATACCATTTCAGTTATACAATTTTGCTAGTAAAGAGCCAATAATCGTTAAATTCGACCCAAACCGCGCATTTCTATGGATAATTTTAGCAACAGTTTATGAATATCGAAATTAAATTCTTTAGAGTTGGTCGTTACTCCCCAGCGGAAACATTAAACCTTCTTGTAATTACATTTTAGTGTATTTTCAGAATTTCCTGTCTGTAGGAATTTTAAAGTACACATTTCAAAAAGGTTTGAAGAAAATTCAATTGATTTGAAGTCCTAGAAATTAGAATTTTAAAAAATCGGAAGAATTTGAAGGGATTTTTAAAAAAATTCCACGCTTTAAGTATATTTGAAGATTTTTAGAAAATTTGAAGAGATTTAAAAGACTGAGGACTTTAAAGACTTTTTAAACTTTAAAGGATTTCAAGAGACTTTAAGTGATTTTAGGTAATTTTAAGAGATTTTAAATAATTTCTAATAATTTTAAAAAATTCCAAATAGGTCAAGTAGGTCTTTTCATCTGAACGGTAAAACCTCTCCAGCCCCTAGATTGATACAATTAAATTTCTTTGAGCTTGGTGTTCATTGGAGAGAGAATTGAATGGAATTAAATTAAATCATTCAGAATCAGTTCAATGCGAAATTCACCGGATCTTTGGGCTACCCAATTTGTCCATTGTGCTTCCAAGCCAAGGTTCGAGTAATGGTGAATCCAGCAACAAATTGGCATTACGGTACACGTTGCTGCAAGTACCGTTAGTGTCTCAGCTCCTTTCCAAAACGTAGTCTAACCACAGACTCGTATGTACCGAGTACCGAGGTGATGTCCACGAGAAATTACATGACCATTGATCATTTCGACTTTTGATAGGCTTAAGTGAATCTAATTGTGAGAGCTAAGGTTGCTTCAGGAATCCGGTTTCAAGATTCCAAGCTTCTTTCGAGCTTTCCACATTTTCTTGCAATTTCTATGTTCCTCATTGCATTTTAAAGAGTTTCATGGAATTTTAAGGAATTTAACATTTTTTTAGACATTTAAAGAGATTTATACTATTTTAAGGGATTTTAACGTTTATCGTGGAATTTAAAAATATTTCAAGAGTTTTAGAAGATTTTGAATCATTTGAAGACTTTTTAATAGAATTTTAAGAGATTTTTATGGATTTTAACAGATTTCAAAGTTTCAATGGAATTTAAAGGATTTTATTTTTAAAGATTTAAAGGGATTTCTATGAATTTTAGAGATTTGTACAAATTTGGCCTGTTTTGACTTCTTTTCAATTTTTTTGAATTCCTTTTACTTTATCTTCAATTCTTAATTAAATTTCTTTCCGACTTGAATTGAGGATCAAGGTTTTTTTTTAGCTTTTAGACTACATTTTTAATACCTCCGATCTGTTTTTTGTCACCTACCTCTCATCTATTAAAAAAAAACACACTTTTTCATTAAACGACAATAAATTTTTGAACTACAATAGGTATTGTGACGACTGTACTTTGAAAGGATGTTCCACTTTCCGACCAAGGCTTTTTGATCCTTGAGGTCTCTTTATAAGAAAAATCTGCGATAAATTGTTTATAAGGCAGTAAAAATGCCGAGAGTCTCAAGCCTTAGACAATTTCACTTTGTCTTTATAGTCCATTCAATACATTTAATCTATCAGTTATTTTATATATTAAAATATAAATTGCTTGCAAAAAAGGTAAATAAATTAGATTCTGATCGCAAGGTTGTATATAAAGTATAAATTAGTTGCTATTACTGACTTTTTTAATAGAATTTATATTCCTTGAGTCTATATTAAGAAGAGAGTCTGGAGAGATTTTGTTTATGAAGAGAATATGGAAATGAACTGATGAGAGTGATAAGTGGCGCCTGATGGCTTCTAATTTGCATAAAGTGACGAATATGTCATTCATGATGAGCTATAATTTGTTTTCCTTTTTCTGTTTCAGATCTGGAACTGGTAAAGCTGCTAGAAGACACGACACTCTCAGGATTTACACCTCTCATGTCTAATCCCCAAGATCCGTTTTTCACCGAGAAGACGAAAGACATGGTATGGAAATATTTAAATCGCATTTGATAATGATGAATTATTCGAGATAAGATAAATATCTAAGTCAAATACTCTTGTCAATGTTTTAGGAAGTCGTGCAAGTCTCTTTAAGGATACACAAGATTCTCTTCTTCGGTCAAGTATTTCTCTGTGGCCTTGAGACGCCGGTACTAAAGTTACAGAAAAGCGAAACGGGTATCAGCGAATACGTTTCAGTAGTCGAAGCATCCAGTGCGAGTTCGCCAAGTTCTCCACCAGAACAGGTAGATACCTTTATAGTCTCGTGAATTTTTTTGTAACCCAGATTTTTTTTTGAAGACAGTCTTCACAGGACATTCTTTTCAATTCACCTTGAATTCTATGTCAATTCTTCTGAAATCGGCGAAAATTTTCCTAAATTCCTCTTCAATTCTCTTTAAGTCACCTTGAGTAATTGTGAATGACATAATTTTACTTTCTTGAGAGTTGGAATGGCCATCCAGAAGAAAAACTTGTCCTTTCAATAGCGTGCACTTAAATATACTTAAACTCCCATGCAATTCCTATTGAAATACTGAAATTATTGTTATTAAATATGTCTAGAGCGACTCGGAATTATTTGTCGAGAGCTACAGCGAGGATGATGAGGAATCACCTGCAACCTTGAGAAGATTGTCTTCATCCGGGGATGTCCCTAGCGACACAGTGACATCTCAGGCACCTGTAAGTGAGATCAGATCGTTGATCGAGAGAAAGGAAGAGCTCGAGAGGCGTCAGAAGAAACAGGATCGTCATCGACAGCGAGTACAAGTAAGTGGTTCATTGATTTTATTTTTATTTTTCAGCTAAACAAAATAAATGAGATCAATCTCCCAGTTGTGGCGACGCTCGAATCTTAATTTTCAAGGAGAAATTCGTTAAAATATTTAAGAAGAGTTGCAACGAAAATTAGAGCTCAAAACTGACGGGATAAAGATAAGATGAAGAAGAGATGAAGAAGGGATGAAGAAGAGCTGAAGAATTCTCGTTTTTTTGTATATTTAGACTGTCCTCTTTTTATTTTATTTTATTTTATTTTATATTATTTTATTTTAGAAGAGGAACCAAGCAAATTGAATGAATCATCTTCCACGTCTCCAGGGCTTCTTTTTTCTATAACATATTTATCAACACTTTTCTGTGGAGAAAGACCACAAAAGAGTCGTGTAATTATTTAGCAGCCGAGTAGAGGTGAAAAAAAGTGATGAATAAAGAAATATTTTGCGAGTCTTAGGTTTCGTTCTGCCAGAAGAATTTATCCGCGATGCCTTCTGCTTGATGGATCGTAACGATCCGAAGTTCGTGGAAGTCAGGACGAAAAGAACACCGGAACATTTTATCTCTTCTGCAGTTTCTCTTGCGGTTTTTATTTTTCAATTGAGAGAAAAAAATCACCTCATCAGAAATGATTAACTCAACTCGAGTCGCGCAGAATTTATTTTTAAAATCTTCTTATCTTACACTTTTCCCAATTAAATTCGAGGCCCTTTATCTTCTTTTTTTGGCTGTATTTCAACAGTTAATTAATACAGTTCTCACCTCTGACACATTTTTCTCGGAATTCGTGTTTTCGTAGGTGAACTCCCTGTTTACCTACAACCAGTTTTTCAAACAAGTTTGAATTATGTCACTGTGTGAACAGCCTGAAATTCGCACATTGGTTCATCTGGTTTTTGACCCTTGGAAAATAATTAATGGCATAGTTAAAAACGAGAAAATGACACCAAAAAGTCGCACGTTTATTCATGTATTCGTGTCGTTAGAACTGTAAATACGATTTTTGAGGCTCAGATTGAATTTTAAGACTGAAATGATTTTACGACTGATCTTCTTACTTAGTCATCTTTCAGAAATTCTGCCCTAGAATTATTTTGATATCTGGAGAGTTTAAATTAATTAGTTTTAATTAAATTAATCAATTTAATTGAATTAATTGATATGGAAATTTATAGGAAGCGAGAAATTAACTGGTTCTTTTTTTAAATATTTCTTTAAAGGGAAATACTAAGAATAGAAAAAGGTTATCGTTCTTGTCTCCACTAATTGTGAAATAATAGGTAAAATAAAGAGTACCTTTTTAACGTCGTAATTATTACCTATCATCGTGTTTACTCGACGGTTAGAGCCACGCGTTGTATTTTAAACGCTCAAAATTCTACGTGACCATTATTCTCAGTGATTTACGATTGAAAGCAAAACATAGATCTTCTTTAGAACTGAAATAAAAGATGTTTTATTCATCTTATAACGTTATTTCAGGATTCAAAGTTTTTTCTCTATTTCTATGTTTTCTCCCTTTTTTTAAAAAAAATTCCTATTCTTTTGTTGAAAATTTCATTTCTAGGCATTCTTTCTGATTCTATGGGTTTCTAGGAAATTGAAGGGATTACAAGAGATTTTTATGGTAATTAAAAGATTTCGTGGAATTTTAAATAATTCCGAAATTTTAAGGAATTTCAAGAGGTTTTTAAAAAGTAAGAGATTTTTACGTATTTTAAGGGATTTAAGCGTTTTTCGTGGAATTATAAAGGATTTTAAGCAGCTCGTAAGAATTTTAAGAAACTTTTACATTTTTAAATAATTGCTTTTAAGGTATTGTAATATTCCTCGTGGAATTAAAAAAAAATATTAATTATTATTTGAATTTTTATAAGATTTCATGGAATTTTAAGAGAATTTAAGGGATTTAAAAGTTTTTCGTGGGATTTAAAAGGTTTCAAATGATTTTGAGGAATTAAAAAAAAATTAGCGAAACTTTGAGGGATTTCATGTAATATTAAAAAAAATTTGAAGGGGCTTTGTTTAATTTTAAGGTGTTTCTAGGAATTTCAAGGAATTTTAAGAAATTTCTAAGGTTGTCGTAAACTGATTTTAAAGTTTATTCTGGAATTTTAATTCGTATTTTTAATATTTTTTTGTCAGAAAAATTTGTCTGGAAGTCAGAGAAATTTCTGAGAATTGGAAAAATGAATCTTGTGGCACTCTGAAATCCTATTAAATTTTCTTAACTCGCTTGACATTTTTTAAAATAATTAAAAATGTCTGAAAATCTTTTAAAATATCTTTAAAATCCCTTGAAATTCTCCAAAAATTCAAAATATCTTGAAATCTTGTTCAGAACACTTTGGCAATATTTTCTTTTTGGTAAGAATTTCTTAATTTTTTAATTTTTTAAATATTTTTCTAAGAAATTTGACAAAAAAGTTTATATATTTGACTTTAAAGAAAATTTTAAACTTCAATTAGAATTCTTAATTTAAATTTTAGAAGGATTCACATTTTTGTACGTGTAATGTCTTGTTTTATTTGTACACTAATGGCTACGTAAATTCTGCATCTCCTAACAATCAGCAAGAAGGATAATTAAATGAGGGAACAATTATCTTTTATGGGCGACAGTAAATGCTCCTGTCGCGCAAGTATGTGCAGCTTTATAGTTAAAAAAAAGAGAGTAAAAAAATAATAATAAATAAAAAAAAAACAAGATATTCGAATGGGTGTCTTGCTTACGTGAGAGTGGCCAACCATGAACGTCTAATTATCTTAAAATAATTATATTCTGTTCGCACTGCTTCCGTCAGTGGATGACCAGTTCACTCTAAAGGCTAACCCAAGAACCTTGGGAAATTTATGAAGATCTTGACAGTTCTTGCTCTGTTTTTACTCCAAATGACAACGAGTCTCCTTCACTCCCTTTGCTTATCTCACAAGTTGATCTCACTTTCTGAAAGTGAGTTGTCTTCAATTAAGAGAAGAAAATCGAAACCAGGAACACCTAAAAAGTGTTTAAAACCTGAAAGATATTCGCCCAGATGGATTTATTTAAAGGGACAATTTCCCTCTTCGCAAATATGCCCCCTGCTGACAATAATCATCAAATGGAATAAATGGAATCCAGACTCGGACATTAATTAGTTGTTACCATAATTTCGAGTTCCAATCTGCAAGTCGTGGAGCTGGTGGAATAATTTATTGGTGACTGTGCTGTAATCGTAGAGATTGGGGGCTGGCTCTTTGAATACAAATGGTGTATAGTGGCTGGTGAAGTAATTCTCATCTAAAATGCAGACAAAGGGCAGTCAAACATTATTCAGATGTTGCAAATCTGCCTCGAATCAAAATTCAGAGCAACCACATGTCAAGGAAGTCAGGATAATGGCAGAGAAAAAAATTCGTCAGGGAAATCAGTCGGTTAATATAAAAATTATAAGATACTTTTATTTTAATTTAGAACCATTGTTCCTCAGTTCTAACGCGAGAATTCAGTTTGTGGTTAGATATATCTATTCATACAAGTACTTTTGTGTCACTGACCCTCGACTCTTTCATCTTTTTTTAATGAGGGAAACATTACGAGCTCGTGGTCTCATGGGAATCACGAGACAAGCATTAGTTACCCTCTTGCATCATCCACAACCCCGAGATAACACTCATTCCATGAATGGAATAAGGGGACCTGCTACCATAGTACCAACATTCTGCTCATTGTGCTGTGTGAATTTTAATACCTTCGTGGTCCCCTAGCTGGTGAAATCTTTAATTTCCAGGACATTAAAACAAGGGCGTTGCACTGTGGTCAGTGGACACCATTTTATGAGTCTTTCTGCCCTTTGTCCTCAGAATCCTCATGTTGATATATTTAGAGGTATTTAGTTCGAAATTTTCCTTATTTCCTTATTATTTTAAATCTATAGAAATCTTATTCTAAGTAGAACATGGAATTCGGCTAACTTCATATGTCACTTTAAGGGTGTTGGACCCAAGTGTTCAGCTCAAAATTCCATTCTTCATTTTACTCAACGAAAATTATAGATAAATATTTTTCCGGTCTGTAGCACTAATCTGTTTTAATATAAGACTGCAACGCTACGTTGACATTTACTGAGGTATCAAATTGAAAATTTCTAAAATTAAAAAAAAAAACATACTAAGGTATATTTATCTAGTCTTAAATTTTTGTAAAAATGCAAATTTTTTTTATAAATGTTAACATTTAGCACTGCATAAACGTACCTTAATTTTAGAAATTTTGATTTGATGTGGATTTAAAAATTAGATTATTGCTATCAACTTTTATTGAAGTTTAAGGGCATTGGACCTAAATGTTAAGCTCAAAATTCCATTCTCCATTCTACTCAACGAAAATTAGAGATAAATATTTTTTCACTCTGAAGCTCTAATTAAGCGTCCTCCTCTATTAGAAAGCAAAACTCATGAGAGTAATAGAGACTGGCAGATCTCTTTGTCTCTTTCACGCTTATGAGTTTCTACTTTTTAAAATAATTTCATTGGAAAAATATTTAATTTCTATACTTTTCGCATTCAACGAAGAATTCAAAATCTATCTCCAAAATTGAGTATTTTCATTTTACGTCCAATATATTTAAATTAGATATTTTCTCGCTCTGTACGCATAATTATAGTTACAAATTGATTAATTCTACAAAGGCAAAGAATTAAAAATTTAATGTTTGTTGAGTAAAATGACGAAATCGAATTTTTAGATTCGAACTTGGCTTCAACGCCCTGTATGACTTTTAAAATACTTTATTGTGTTGAGTCGGGTCACTTACCTGACTGAAGACTCTGGTTTAAACTCAGGTCAAGATGTGAAGATGTCAAGCGACGTTAGATGGCGCATTTAGCTGTCTCCCGCAATAGAGATGCATTTTTGACCTTATAGAAAGACTTGAGAGTCAAGACTATGCATCATTTTTCTTCCGTTCATCATGGAGCGATCTCAACCGATACCCATAAAGATGAATGAGAAAGAAAGGAGTGAAAAGGAGAAAATAGGGGATTTCAGGCGTGGGCGGCTTATGTTCGAGCTAACGCAAATGTTAGCTCAGGACAGAAGGAGAGCTTTAGAAGCTTTCCGGGCCTCTAAACAACGTAGTTAAGAGAGTCCAAATTTTTTTTTAGTGGCTTAGCCTTGCTTTTGCAGGGCCGAGCCCAGAATTTAAATAAAAAAATAATACTCTTACAAATAATTCCATACAACATAGGTTGTATGGAAGTTTAGATTGAATAAACATTTAGGCTGTCGTCCCATCGAAGCGGCAGGCGACACCTTATAACGAGAGGAAAAGAGATGGGTGTATATCC
>UCOH01006915.1:0-15615 GCA_900474275.1 Synergus japonicus
ACTAATCGAAACTCCCGAAGAAACCTTGATTTAATAATGATATTAGAAGAGCATGCCAACAGTAACACCAGTGCCAGACGAAACTGCGACTCATGTTTTTTTACCTTAAAAGTTGTTGACGCCATAGAGTAACGAAGTCTAGAGATGCGTCTTTGACCTACTGCGCATGAGCAGAGAATTTCTGCGCATGAGCTACTGAGGTACTCATGCACAAAAATTCAAGGTCAGTCTAAGCTTCCTAATGCAAACTAGCCCACTCTTGTAGTGCAAACACTTTCTAAGAAAAAAAATTCTTTGCAACGTATTCGCGAATGGGAGGGTGATAAATGACTTATAAATAACATTTAATGTTTTTCGGACGTTGGTTCGTTCCCGAAAACCTTCGAAAGCAACCCTTAATCATAAAGCTTCCTCCCTCTCGATACGCTTTTATATCTTGAGCTTTTTTCCCCCCGTTTTTCGCTTTTATCAATACAGATTCGAATAAACATCACCTTCCTATCTCACCACTTGTTATGAATGGTTCACGAGGCATGGCCGTAAAAAAAAGAGGCAGACCCTCCTCCGGTGACGATTTTTCATTATTTACAGAACTCCCCAATGTCCGAAAAACATTAACTCGAATTAATCGGAGAAAAAATAAGTAATGCAACTTTTTTGGGATGATGAGATCGCAGTTTCTCTGGCATCACGCTTCCTCCTAGCACTTACAATAGTTGACAGTAGTGTTGTAGTGTCTCAGTAGAATTGAGAATCTGTACAAAGAGAAGACTTTTTTTTTATCAACTATATTGCAAGAAGTAAAAAATTAACAAGAAAGAAAGAGAAATAGGGATTTAGGGGGTTGGTGGTACTTTCAGGTGCCTTGGGACTACCGACCCTCACTACCGGAGACACGTCGCTTCACAGCTATTCGACAGAGTACAGAATCATTCCCGAACAATGAGCCCCAAAATCGAAATTCGCAGCACGATGAATGAGAGTCGATGTGCGATTCACGAGCAGACCGATGACCGATGATCGATGATAGTACTGCATAGTGTGTGGGAGTTACGGAAGGGAACTCTTACGGAAGGATCTGTTGTCCATGAATAAAAAAATTTCACACGAAAATGGGAAAAACGGGCGTGCGTGGACCAAGTTTCAAGTTTCGTTTCTGGGGCTGAGATTACACGTCTGTAGGACACACTATGCGTTCCAGAGACCATGTACATACGTTTCATTTACACACTTGCATCGACGACGACGTTACATCGAGCCAGTGCAGCTCGAAATAAGATTATCAGTGATTAAAGGAAAGATTTCTTTAATAAACGGAAAAGCAGGCTGACGAGGTCGAAGAAATTTTCTTTGTTTTGGCTTCTTTCTTTTCTCAGTGTGTCCCCTCTTTTCTTTTTTACAGCCTATCATCAGCGAATTTTTCTACAATTTAATTATCTATTATTATTATTACCATTATTATTATTGTTATTATTATTATTATAATTCTTATTATTATTATTATTATTACCATAGTTGTGGTTGTGGCAACTACAAAATATAGCTGCACTATTTCTGTAGTTGTCGCAACCACTGCAATTTTTTTCCCTACAACTTTGGCATTTTCCAATTAATTAAAAGTTCGCATCGTTAATTAAAAAAATGTATTCATTGCTCCTGGAATCGAGTTACCGACAAGTTACTACTTCTGATTTATATTAAAATAAAAATTGTAAGTCATAGAGATATTAATTTCCTGAAAATGTTAATTAATAACGTCATCTCTAAATTTGCTCATCTTGGTCACACATTCTAGCAGATTCAATATAACGGATCGAACTTCCGCTTTGCAACGGCAGAGCCGTCGTATTTTAGAGTAATTACCGTAATGTGTTACTGTGGGCGCTAGTAGGATGAGGTAATAAATCCTTAGTTACCGTTCGCTTACTAGAAGGGGTTTTATTGTGAGCCTCCACGTTTTGAATATCCCAGAATCTCTAATTTTTTTTTTTTTCTTTTTTAAGCGTGGTTCGATTCGATGAAGCAATTCGCATGCTTAATTTGTTAATTTGAATACAGTCTACATTTTCTCATACATATTCATTTGTAGAGATGTGTAACTGTTTAAATCGAAAAAACCCGAACCGGTTTGAACGTTTCTTCCCAGGCATAACGTTAGTGCACGTTATTCTACAGTCCTAATATTCACTCGTTTACTATCGCGACTTTTTACATTTTTTTTTAAATTAGCTCTTCCTTTCTTTGAATCCTACCTCTCCTCCTCAAATATAAAAAGGAGAAAAACTGTAAATATTAGTATCGTCTGAAAGAGACGAAGAAAACTAGGTAACTTTAAGTACAAGCCCCTCGAGCGTATTCCGCGTCACTCTCGAGGATTTACGATACGAGATATGCGATATACGACGATATCTAAACACACGATACAAATGCATGAGTGCGATTATGTGCGTGTAGGAACGTCAAACTCAAGGAAATTCGTTTGTGAAGCGCCTCGAAAGTTTCAAATCGGAGAGGCTTTGAAACTTTCCAATTGGAAAAATTTTACCAAATCATGAGAAATGTCCTTCTGAAGCAAAACTTTTCTCCACTATTAGTTTTCCCACTCAAGTGATTACTGGAAACATCGTTCCTATTTATTAAGTAACTTCCAATTTCAATTATACTGATTGAAAATACTTTTTCAATGAACGAGTATCTTGATTTTCAAGTGTAGTTAAAAAAAAATGTAACTTTAAAACTTTAAATCTGTATAACTCACAATGTCTTTCTCGCGAATAAAAAATCACCAAATTTTGAAAAAAAAAAAACTAAAATATCTCAATTAGGACAGATTATGATTAGACAATGGAGATGTAATGAAAATTATTTTATAGAGGTTTATATTCATTTTTATTTTAAACACACTTCAAAATACAAAAACTTCATGGAGAAAGATATTTTTTCAAATCGGACAAATACTAAAACACATGTTTTGTTCATGCTTATCCTGTTTATAATTTTTATTTGATTGTATAATATATTTGAATGCTGCCTCGTAAAGAGCGTCGTAAACTCGATATACAGCCGTTAAATACCAAGAACGAATGTGCATATAATATAAGTACAGAACTTTAATATACATTAATAAAAAATAAAGCTACATATACTTATGAATTGATTAAAACGTGTGCATAAAAAATGAATTATATGCTCGTAAGTGAATAAAGATATATAATTACGTGAAAGATGTAAATCAATGTTGATATTTGTTGATGACGAAGGTCCTTGTTTTGCAACAGATTGAGAGTGATAAGTGTCATCTATATAATATTATATAATATATAATATACATAAAATATAATATAATATATATAATACACAAATTATCCTCAAATAAAATAAGTTTGCAATGCATCGCGTCTCTAAATCCGTCTTTTTTACATAATTTTATTGCATCGCGTGTTTCCCATCCAGGCTAATGCACATAAAAACTTTCCTCAAGCAAACTTCCATCAACAAAAAAAAAAACCCCCTACTATCATGTAAAACAATTTAATACATTTATGAATTTAGTTTCCTTCTATTCTAAAACTCGATATGAAAATGATTTATGCTCAAAGTCTGTTACTTGCACTTGCAAAGTGTAACTTCTATTAATAAAGTTAACTAATGGAATTAATCAAATTGAGAATTTCATTAAATTAATGAAAATCGTACGATCGTTAATTAATTAAATAATTATAATGATTAATTTTAGTCTAGACCAATAAACTATAAAGTGATCTTCGAGAAATAATTGGTTTTCATTATATTTAGGTATTCTTTATGTGCGTTATCCTCAAGTTCCGGAAATCGATTTTCCTATTTATATTTAATATTTATCTCTAATTAAATTTCAAAAAATTAAAGGGCACAGACTCGATATGAGTTTTTAGTTTGAAATCAGCCACGTATATCGCGGCACTGCATGTGGGAGAAACACTTGACCGGAAGTTATAAAAAATGTTCACAGACGCATGGCTGGCAAATTCACTGGTCCTACGTCAAGCAAAGCGTCGACTGCCTCTACCCCCATTCCAATAGGTATTGAAAAAATACTTTGCGACGAGAGTCACCTCGAAGCAAATTCAACCGATCTCTCAAAAAGATAGATGAACATATTCCAAAAATTCGGGTCAAACAGAAAGAGAAAGGATAAATTTCTAAAAAAAAAATCTTTAAACAATTTTCAATCTTTCTCTCTTTGTCCACCTGTATTCCTAATTATCAATAGCATTCTGATGTATACCTACAATGTTACTACAAAAAGCGCACGTCCGAATCTAGGATGCCCAATGGCAAGGCTTCAAGAATTATTTTTAATCAAAATTTTATAGCTAAAAATTTATGAAAATCAATATCCCAGATGGAAATTGTTATAACTGGCCCACTACTGGTAAAATAGTGTCGTGCTAGTATTAAATTTCCTCCTTGGATTTCGAAATAATTTCTTGCTTGCAAATATTTGTATATAAATTGTTGCTATACTTTCCAATTATTAGTTATTGAAATATAGAATGCTTAAAAAAATGTTTGCCATTATATCAATGCAACCATTGTTTGATTCGAACTTTTTTCAAATTAGCCTTGCCGTTATTTGTCAGTTTGAAATACTCTCTCTTCCAGTAGACCACAGTTAGTATCAATTGTAGGAAAAAATTACTGAACAGACTCTAGAAGAATTTTTCATCGGGAAACCGAGCTGCTGCGACAAATAATCTAGGTATTATAAAATAGATAAATCATAGTTGTTTCGAGATAGAGACTCACGGAGATATTCGCAAAATAATTTTTATAGAGAGTAATTGTAACTCGGTAATCGTTCTTTTCTCCATTTTCTTTCCTCTCTCCCATTTTATCTATTTTATTCTTACTCTCAAAGTTTTTTCTCTGCCCGGAGGGAAATTTATTACTGGCGCGGTTCTGCGTCAGGATATTTAGGAATACTGTCCCAGTACTACTCTCTAAAACGAAATCAGTGGAATTTGGTTGGGAATCAGTGAAATTTCTTTGATTCAAGTTTAGAGAGTAATTATTATGTCAGTACTCATTTGGGTTATCATTAGTTATAATTCGCCAGTACCTAGCCAGTACTTCAATTTCCACCTGGGTGATTTCTTTTCCACCTCCCAGTCTCTAAAGAAAACGAGTTTCTATCGTAGGCGTTGTTCGTAGTTGAGACGTAGTGCGTTACAAGTAATCTCTAAGCAACAGCTTTAATCGAAAACAATTAGCGTAGGTCGTACAGCGTATCGATAGGCGTTCTCGGGATTAGGCGAAGCGTTCTGCTGATAGCCGGTTAAGTCCGTTAAGCACCCTCCAGTGAATTTAATTAACATCATCATGCTTATCGGCATTAATTAGCTTTAAAATGTATTTTTGCGTTATCATCCTCGCGCAAATACTCGCGCTAATTTTCAATATTAAAAATCTGCCTCTGTTTGCACTTGTTGAATATTTAGGTCAAATAATGAAGTTCGAAAACCTATCATTATATATGTAAATGAAAGAAAATTAAATTAAAGAAATTAAAATTAATTAAAGTAAAATCAATTAAAGAATACATTAAATTTCATTAGATTTTGTTAAACTCCATATTGGGCTTAAGTTTCAGACGTTTAGTCTGAAGAAAATTTGTATTTTCTTTATTTTATTTTATTTATTTTTTTTTTTTTTGCATTTTACATTCTCATTTTGGATTAAGAATATCAAAAATGTTCTCAAACTCATTTTATTTTTATTTATTTATTAGAAGAAAGTTACCCTACGTTGCCTGGGTTTTATAAGAAATTGTATAAGGGGTCTTATAGAGATTTTAAGTGATTTTTTATTTTAAGGAATTTCAAAATATATTTTATAAGAAATTTCAAAGGATTTTTCAAAGAATTCAAAACAGTTTAAGGATTTTCATGAGTTTTCACAAAATTTCAAGGGATTTTTGTATAAAAATTTGAATGAGTTATCAAAAGAATGTTTCAGAGGTTATTTAGAATTTTTTATAGATTTCAGAAGATTTTAAGACACATTCAAGGATTTTATCAGATTTTAAGTGACTTTAAAGAATTTCAATAAATGTCTAAAGAATTCAAGAGAGTTCAAAAGTTTGCAAAGGATTTCAAAACATTTTTAATATTTTAAGAAATTTTAAGGAATTTATCTTCTAATGTGGAGTAAATAAAATAAAATCCCTTAAAATTACTTGGAATTCTTTAAAATTCGTTAAAATCAGAATCAAAAGATTTTAGGAGATTTGAGATATTATTTTATTTTTTAATTTTAAGAAATTCCAATGGATTTCAAAAGAATTCAAGAGAGTTTAAAAATTTCCAAAAGATGTCAAAACATTTTAAGAAATTTTAACAACTTTCAAGAAATTTATTCTAATGTGGAGTAAATTAAATTAAATTCCTTAAAATTACTTGAAATTCTTTAAAAACTTTTAAATTTTCTTCAAATTTCTTAAATTCCTTAAAATTCGTTAATATAAGTTAAAAATGTTCAATTTTTGCAAAATCTCTGAAAAAATCTACTGATAACTCTTTTCAACTCTTTTAAATATCTCTTTAAATACCTAAAATCAATCAAAATCTCTTAACATCCTTTTCTAATTTTTTAAATCTTATAAAATCTCTTGAAATTCCTTAAAATGATTTAAACTCTTTTGCAAACTCCTCTAAATTCTCTATTATAAAATTGCTCCTAGTAAATAAATAAAAATTTTGGGTTTCGGAAACAGTGGAAACTTTTTTTTTGTTATTACTCCAGTAAATGTAAAAAAAGTTGTCTGAAACTTCAACCCAATAAACTCCATAAAATTGTTTGTAACTCTCAGAAAATACTTTAAATATTTTATGTTGAATTCTTCTCATTCTTCTTCAAACTCATCATCGATTCAACTAAATTCAATATATAATTCTCTTGAATTTTCTTGGATTACTTTTGCCTTTATCTGTTTTTCTATTTCGCCTTCCGCTGAATATCAATTTTGAAACAACGAATTGAACCATTCGTGAATTAAAAAAATCTCAGATATAAAATCCACGTTAATAGGGTATTTTTCAATCTGAAAAGGAGAGGCAGTTTCTTACTAGCAGCAGTACGCGGATACCGGGTCCCGCTCTATATTTCTTATCCAAGCGAATAATACTGGTAACCGTAGAATAAGACCTCCGCCAGGTTAGACGAGAGTATAAAAAGAGTTCTAACCCACGTAGAAGAGTACCACTTTGAATGGAACCGCCCAAGGCCATTAAAAGAATCGCTTTTTGTCTCGTTCTTTTACCGGAGACCTTGTTTCGATCCCTCTCTGGTCCGAAGGCTCTCCTTGCCTCTTGCAGTTTCTTTCACTCCAGTCTTTCTCCCAACTTCGATCCGCCCTTTCCAACTTCCTTACCTTGCCCTTTCAACTCTCTCTTTTCCCATTTTTAACATTTTTTTTCATCCCTCTTTCCCTGCGATCCTTTCGAATCAGATGCACCCGAAATGTTCGCAAGAGCTGTGATCCGATTTCGATTCTTATGAGTTGAGTCATCGCTTATACAATTATAATGTGAATGAGCGGAGATAATGATTAATGATTAAAGAATAACAATTATCAATTAAATAAAAGTGCAGAGTTCGATGTTTGCGAAGATGTTGGAGAAATTTGAAAAAGTTGTGCGAGCCGCGTATACATGTACAGAGAAGGACGATACGCGTCCGTCCCCGTCCCTCGGCGAGAGACGATCGGTATTGTGAGATAATTAATGAAAAAAGAAAAAAAAAACAAATCGAAGATTAACGATAATTTTTATCTTGTTTACACGAATGCATTACTGTCGATTGTTTGCAAAGGTGAAGACGACGAACATGACAAAAATACAAACGAAGAACCCATCTGTCCTGAGCTTACATTTGTTATTATACGATGCTTAACGATATTATAATATTTTTATGCGCGCCTATAGTTCGCTTGCGTTAGCTTCACCGATTTCTATTCCTAAAACACCACTCTCAAATTAATTCGAAACATGGCGATTTTTACGAAATTTATCCTAAAATTTCTATTTTTGTGCTATTTTTTGTTTATTTTTCAAGATCGGACCGTTAAAAATTATAATAGCAATTCAAAAACAAATCGTTTTTATTTAATTGAAATTTTCATTTAGAATAATTATCGTGGCAATGATGAGTTTATCGAACGGCGAGGTTAACGCTATCGAGCTATGGTTGAATTGTTGCTATTCGTAAGATTGTTGTTATATCGCTGTGATCGCGTGTGGGTTAAATAATTGCCAGCCTTTATAGAGATTACCGATCAGCGTTGCCACGATTTCGATGCTAAACGATACTCAACGTAAGGAAACGTATAAATTCGTATTAATCTAAAACAGGGCTGTGCAATCCCTAACGTCATGTTCGGGACGAAAGGTTCAAATCGGTTCAAATTGTTTCCATTCGAACCGTTGCACAACTCTGTAAATCTAAAATCTTCTTTTCCAAATTATAAAAATTAACTTACTAATACTATAAATTATACATACAAATATTTAGTTACTCTTAATAATTTATACTTTTCTCGTATAATTGAAAAATTTCCTGTTTCCTTACGTGAATTTTTGAAAAATCGTTCGCGCAAATGTATTCCGAATAATCGACAACGTAACGCGATTGGTAAAAAGACTGGGCATTAGAATAGCGAATTTAATTGGCTCTGAAAGATAGATTCTGAGAAAAAGCTGAGCCAATAGGATTCGCTAAAATATGGCCCGCAGGCGCGAGTTTTGTAAATGATTCGTCGATACCCATTATATACAAGATGTCCGTCAGAGATCGCTCTGAGATGAATAAAATTGTGAGATGTAAGTTACATTTCATTACCTACCGACACAAAATGTAATGATTCGCTGAAACTATATCATAACGACTTTAAGAATTATAAATAACTGAATGTCTGTAATAAATAAAAGGATATCACGCAATCAAAGACGACGACGTTGAAAAAAAGTGTGTGATTTCCTTGACGTTCCAAGCTGGAAAAAGAAATGCGACTTTGTTTCTCATTCTCTGGAGACTCGCCCGATTATCCCTGTTCCCTTTTTTCTTTTTATTTGTATCGTTTCTTTACCCAACGCGGATTACTTTTCAATATTTTTAATGCAGATCATTACTATGAGCCAGGCGTCAACTAACGCGAGACGTACAATTTGCAGACGAGATTTAACCGGATCTCGGGCAATGAATTTCTTTTTCATTTCAGCCTTTCAGCGTCCGCGATACTCGACCTGATTCCTTTCCGCTTCCTTTGTAGCATCTCATTAAGTTGAGAAAATATTTTATTATCGCTGACTGGGAAATCCGCTTGTATCCAGTCTTCTTATTGATTTAGGATTCTGCTTCAAATATTTGTTCTTTAATTAAGAAGCCATATTCGATTTAAAGTCATCTTCCGAGCTTTAACTGACAAAAACTTTCTAAAATGAAATCTGTTGAAATCTTCCGATTCAGCACAATGAATCCTTTTATTTAAATCAAAACTGCTTTTCATTTAATCTTTATGTTTAGTTTATTTGTTAACATGCACTAAAATCATTGCAGTCTCTATGCACCCAACAGATTTTTTCTGGAAGCTGAATAAAAAAGAGGATTGTCAATCAAGTTAAAAATATCCATTTTCAAATTACTTTATCTGAATATTTCTCTTTTTAGAGCATGCTCAGCACTTTGGCTAAATTATATTCGTTCAATCCTTTGAAAACGTATATAACAGTGACGTAGAAATATAAGCGGTTGGCCCAGTTCCAGTCAAATTTTTCGCTGGATCAGCGACGTCGTGTTCACTGCAATAATCTCCATGGAGTTTCGACGAAAGCCTCATCCGTTTCCCTTCCCCCTTTTTTTTCTTCTTGATCATCGCGTATAATTGCAGAAACGTGGGCGGAATTGCTCGCTGCGATATACACGAGGTAAAAGTTTGCAAAAACCTATGCTGGAAAATGCACTAACCGCAATACCAACACATCCAATCGCAATTTTACGTTTACTCTCGAGCCCAATATTTTACAACGCAAGCTTTCCCATCATGCAATATGTTCGAGTAAATAAAATAGCGTAATAAAAATGGAATAACCGGAACTGAAAATGGCGATGATCAACCAGTTGAGAGAGATAATCACTTTCGTGCATGTCTCATCGTTCCAGTTTCAACATTGCTGCATTCAAACCTATTTTTCCAGTCTAGTAATAACTCACGAGGGATGCTAGATTCGGCTGCAATCAAATAATATTTTTTTTATTTGCGTAGAAACGTCGTTTTCAAGATAATAACATATAAAGTGGGATATGCTCAACTACTGCATTTCATTACACCATTTTTCACAGAAAAATCAATACCATCCAAAAAAAACTCTAAAATATTAAATAAAGTAAAGATATTTTAATTTTTGCTAGTTCATTTTATCCCATTTTATTAAATAGGGTTGATATAAGATATAAATATTATGTAAGATGGATGATATCTGTTGTTGGGATAGGAGCGGTCGTGTACCGCGCAGTTGGGCCAAGAATGGGCCGAGTGTCAGTGAGCCCCAGCGGGGGCTGCACCGGTAAGCTTCAACCCACAGTGCTACGTTGCTTCACCAAGTTCTCGTGTTCTCGCTCGTGTTAACGGTAACGGTAATCCGTAGTCCGTTTCCTCTCTTCCACTTACTCCGATACAAGTAACACTCTAATTAAAAAATCAACTCCAGTCTTCCCTACACTTTCAGCAATCTTAAAACTGATTTTAACTGTTTTTTAACTGATTTTCTTTAACTATTCCTCTTAAACTCTTTGGATTTTTCTTCCATTCTTTAAAGTTCTTTTTTAATTTTTTTTCTTACTTTACTTGAATACTAAAAGTTACACGAATTCTATATGAAACTATTTTATGTAACTGCCGTACGTTTGCAACGTTTATAAACAAAAATACACATTTTTTTCTAAATTCATTATAAATCATTTAATATCTCTTAATAGACTATAAAAAATACAACAAATGAAAAATAAATTGCATCCCGTGTAGAAATTTCGATAGAGGTGTAGTGGGGGCCTCACTAGTTTTTCCTGAGGAAAACTAGTCGGGGCTCTAATGGGGAAAAATAGTCGGGACCCCAGCTAAATCGTAACGCTTTTTCCAGTTAGGCCCCGACTAGAGGATCTAATAGGGGCCTATTGGAATTCGCCCTTCCACAACCCTATCAAATAAAAGGCCCTGCTGTGGCCCTATTAAGGTCCCCACAATATATATTTTTAATTATAAACGTATATAGTTATGCATTTGGGACGATTTGAAATAGAAATTATCAAAATTCGTAAGAAATTTCTCACTAGTGCCAGACAGGGCCCTGATTAGTTTTTTCTAGACTAGAACTTCTAGTCCCGGCCACGCTAGAACCCTACTTTCAATGGGGAAAGATAGGGAAATTTCTACACAGGATTTTAACTCTGTTGGCAGATTTCTTTCCAAATATTACTAGCAAATGATAATGTGTGATATCAAAAAAAGTTTTTCCCTGATATTGTCACCAGAGGATAGTTTAATTGCACCCCCAAACTTTTAATAAAACAAAAATCTCGAAAAAAAATTCCAAATTCTTTCTAAATTCTCTGTTGTCAAACTTCTTTCCATATATTGACAGCAAATGAAAATATGTGTTACTAAAAAAAGTTTCATCCTTATATTGTCCCCGGAAGAGCTTAATTTCATCCCCCAACTCGTAATAAAATAAAAATTACGAAAAAAATCCCAAATTCCTTCTAAATTCTCTGTCGGTAGATTTCTTTCCAAAAATTACTAGCAAATAATAATAAGTGATATCAAAAGAAGTTTTATCCCTATATCAACCCCAGTCCGCAGCTTTTTTCATCCCCAAAACGAATTATGAGACAAAAATTTCAAAAAATGATACCCAAGTTTCCAAATTATTGTGTTATAATTACAAGTATTACGTAAGTATTACGTAAGATTTCTTTTCCCCCAAAATAAAAGTTTAATTCTTGCGGCTTTCTGCAAATCTGACTGCTTTAAAAAATTATTTTTATTTTTATTTGTTTCGTTAAAAATTCGATGTCATCTTTTATATTAATGATGTGATTATTATATGTATAAAAGAATAAATAATATAAATAAAATTATTATTTTAAAAAGAATATATCCATTTTCCTTTAACTAAATTAATAGTTTTCCTTTCGTGATTAAAAAAAATTCTGTATAATAATTAGGCGGGGGGGTCAAGAAAATCTTACGTAATGTCGAGAGGGGGAGGTTGAAAATTATCCTAAAAGTGTTTACGTAATACTTGAACAGCCCCTCACGAGTTTGGGGATGAAATTAAGCTTTTCTCCGGTGACGATATGGGGATGAAACTTTTTTTGGTATCACATATTATCATTTATTAGTAATTTTTAGAAAGCAATCTGACAACAGAATATTTAAAATAAACTTGGGAATTCTTTGTCGAGATTTCTGTTTTATTACAAAATTGGGAGTGCAATTAAAATTAATAGAAAATGATTTATAATGAATTAAAAAAAAAATGGATTTTCTTTTATAAACGTTGCAAATGGTAGTTACATACTATTTTTAAGGATAAGTATTAATTCATAGAATAATAATTATTACTATTTTGACAAAAATTCACTCACTTTTCACAACATAACAAAACCTGTCGTTGTTAGCTACCTTCGCACCTATAGTTAAAGCATTGTTGAAAATAGTGTTGATTGAATTTGGAACTGTACCTAGGTAAATGATTCTGTATATTTCTCTAAATCATACTAATTGTGGAATGCCTAGGACTCATTTCATCGAATGTTAGCATAATAATGTGCATCCGTTGCTCGTTGTTGCTCTCGTATGTAATTGAACGTCAAAGTCCATGTAACAATCATAATTTCATAAAAAACAGTAGTTACTCGAGTTGCTAATGAACTCGTTTTGACAAAGCCTAAAAAAATCGTCGCTGACGAAAAATGCTACTAGACGTATCACCATCTATTTATAATATTTAATTGTATCATTCGAATTGATGACTCGTTCGCGAATATTGTCGAGGTGGTAATTAACGTTAATTAAATAATGGTTTCCAAGCTGCAGTACAATTCTAAACACACGAATTTCAAATATCGCGTATTTAATTGCACGAAACCCAACATTTGCTCAAGAGTTAATTACAGGGGAATATTCAGTTCTTAAAGACCTGCCTAAAATCCAGAGCTTGATATCGAAGCAGCGGTTAAAGCTAGTCCTCCATTGTTTCCAAACCCTTACAACTCCAAAGTTTAAATTACTTCCAGAGGTTTCCTATTTCCCTTTTCATTCAGCATTTTCTGAGTCTGTAATGAATCTAATAATTTTTTAATTGAATATCGTTTTTCTTTGAAGCTTCAAAATAAAGAATTTATTTTTAAATCAAAGATTGATGTGAATAAAGTTTCGAATGTTCAAATGAACGAAATATTTTTCTTTAATTATATTTTATCCAGAAATATTGTGCCAACTAAAAATAACAATCAGCATTACAAGTTTATTTAATTCTTTATTATTTTCAATGTAAATTAATCAATATTTAAAAACTTTTTGTAGTTACAAATACAATCAATACAAAAATTCGTTTATTTGAACGTTCAGAACTTTTCAATCATAAAGATTGACGACTCAGTCCAGTGACAGAATTATTTTTTTAAATCTAAAAATTTTTTGTGCTTTTAGAAGTTTGCAATAAAATAAAAGAATAAATAATTTGAAGAGGAAGATTGTCTGATTATGCTCTCAATTTTTTTCCATTTCTGGATCTATCAACCTCTTTTCGCCTGCGTACTTTTCTGACGCTCCGAACCGTGAAATCGTTTTCTTTCCGCCGTTTCGATCATCCTGAAAAATTTTTGGAAAGAATTGGTACAGGCTATTTTCCGGGAGACCAGTTTCTGGAAAACGTTAATACGAAAGGAAAAGCAGACGTGTTATATATATAGACGTGTTATATATATTACCGTCTGTCCTTTATAATGCCTAGCTCATAGTAAATAGATCATTCTTCCTTTTGTTGATTAATATTTAAACTAACAGACAGTTTTTTCTAGAACTTTAAAATATGTCTGTTCTTGAGAAATTACAATCTGTAGCCGAGGCCAATTTTAAAAATCCGGATAATGCATAATTAATTTGAAATTAATTACTTTTCCGAAAGTAATCCTTTTATTTTAAAACATTCAAACACATAATTCACTTGGACATTTATGTCTAGTTTCCTCAATCATACTGTCTTAGTTTCTTCCGTAGACCCATAAATGTTTTATGGTAGACGTTAAATAACCTTCATGGTTCTAAGAACATCTACTATAAAATATTGAAGTAGGCTTTAATGTCATGAAAACAGTAACTTTATGAAACTGCATAAAATTTTGAAGCCTCATTTTTTTTAAATATTACTATATTGGGAAACGATTGCATGCACAATGTACATAAGATAACTTTTCTAGAGCTGAATACGAACCTGAAACTTTTTCGACCTTGACTATTTTATTTTACTTTTTATATATTTATTTATATACATATCTATACATATATATGTATATTTTTTTTCTTACGGTCTGTTTCCAACGACTTCTGGAGAAAAAGTTTGAGATCCTTATGTTTTGCGTTAAGGGATGAGGGGGTGGAATATGAAGGGGTGGTCGAAAGGTTGAAACGAGATGAATTTTCCCAAAGAAGAGCTACCAGGGATTCCCCAGGTCTCTATTCGGTACTTTTGATACGAGTTTTACTGTATCGAGCGAACTACCGAAAAACATTTGATGGCTATGGGTCACGCCCCCCGCTCCCCAAAAATAAACTTTACCTCGAGTATCGTAAACGAGGAAGGGAAGTCTGAACGGGACTATTGCTGGGATGAAGACCACCCCGAAGAAGCGGTGCTACCTAGGGGCGAGTAATCTACCATCTACCTAATCTACTGTCTTTTAGAAAGATCGTTTTGTATACAGTGTTTTTCATCCATAGAATAACATAGAGTCGCATCTGAGGGATGATTTTGCGCGAAAACGAGATGCGAATTCCAAATGGACTCATGGCTGGGTGAACTCGTTTCGAACGTTTCCCTCAGTATTCATTCCGAGATTCAATAACAGACAAAAAGTATTCAATCTACAAAAATCTATCAACAAAAAATTAATTGCTTCCCTCAAAAAACGGATAGCAGTAGCTATGGGTGATTATTGACTTGGGCGAGCTTGCGAAAGTTAAGCAGGTTTGGGCGCGGCTAGCACTCGGATGGGTAGCCGCTCGTGATTTTCACGTTTTTTTTCCAGTAAATAAACATTTTTCTAAACTGCAGCTTTAATTTTAACAGTAAAATTAATTTAAATAACTGGATCGAAGACTTTATGATGTTATTGAATTTTGGGTTATTATAGATTGTCGTTTGTTAACAACAAATAACTGTAATTTGACATATTTGAGGATAATTCTTTATTTATGTGATTACTTGATTTTTTAAAAACTTTTTTCAATTTATTGCAAAAACATTAAAGGCCTCCATGAGGAACAATTAAATTATATATATATATATATATATATAT
>UCOH01006916.1:0-26826 GCA_900474275.1 Synergus japonicus
TATATATATATATATATATATATATATATATATAGATGGACAAGCTCATAATTTTTATATCTGGTTATACGATTGTAGTCATTTTCTAGGAAGGAACTATGAAACTATTTAATAGATCCTCCAACGTAACATCGTTTCTCCCTAATTTGTGGAATTTTTCAAGAAATTATAGTTTAGTTATCTTGACGAGAAGGAGAAAACGTCTATAAAATGGAAATATGTACAAATTTTCACAGCCAGGAAAATTAAAAATTGATTGCATTCAAGTTCAAAAAATTATATAATACCTGAAAATATCAACTTCAGCTGTTCTACATTTTAAAATAATACGAATAATATATGGAAACAATTAGTCAAGTTTAATCCATTTTTTTAGAAAATGAGTAAAATTAACAAAATTTTACCTTAGTAATAATTTTAGAAAGCATCCAAGACCCCTGCAAGTAGCAACTTCAGCTGTATAACTAATCGTCATCCTTTATCTTTCGCTCCTAATTAATAATGTGCTCTTCCCATGATATCAGGCACTTCTAGTCTCACCTGAAATGAAAAATATCTAATTCAAATTTTAAAAATAAAATGAAAGTATTCCATTTTGAAGTCGATTTTTATTAAAATTTAAAAGAGATTCAATTAAATAAAGTTTATCAATTCTAATTCCATATGAATTCATTTATTCCATGTGAGCAATGCTTTTTTGGATCACGTGATTCAAATAAATACTGGTATTATGCTTCCCAAGGGCAAAAAAGCACATATTATAAACTACGTAACATATTATTATTTACTATATGCTAATATCGTAAATAATAAACAAAAGACCATCGATACTGTTAATCACTATCTTTTTGCGCTTCACACATTATACATATGTACAGCCATTATCGAATGTCCTATTTGTATAAGAACACTTTTTTGATAGCCTCATTATTGAAAAAAGAAATAATATTCTGTTACTTATATACTTTTAATATTTTCTAAATAAATCTTTTTTTTTCAGTTGTGAAAATGAAAATTTGTGTGCTCAAAGACCTCACAGATCACGTGAGATTATTTTGCTCATTGACGAACAACTTGAATCAATTAACACGAGACCGTAAGTTGCTCACTCATAAAGGAAAAAATATCTGAGTCGATGCAAGTTTTTCTTTCTTTAAAAACAACATTGCCGGTGTGAGGTTCAATTAAATATGTTAGATCCTCTATTAAAGAAACAAACTCCTTTCTAAAAAAAATATAATTTGTCATTTTAGTTAATAACAAGGGCTTTATTGTTTGTTATCTAATTTCCAAAATTTGAGAATAATAAAAAAGCAAATTACAAATTTTTTAGTCAATCACATATTGGAAATAATCATTATAAACCTATTTACTAAAACTATGTATCAGAATTACTGACATAAAACGAGCCTATCTACATTACATAAATTATTATTACCGGACGAAGTTCGACCGTTCCATCGTGAGATCTTACCACATTCTAGGAATCACAATTTAAAACTATCATCACTCACATTTATTTGTTAATTGAATCGTGCGACTAAAAAGCAATCCACTGCATTATAAAGTAAATAAATTCCTATCATCCTAGAATTTAATAATACATATGCATTTCTAGTTTTCTATAAGATATAGGATTCCGCATTATCACATTTTATATCTTATAATCATGATAACTAACGTCCCTGTAAACGATAATACGTAATACTTGTTTGTTTCCTTTTAACAATGTCCCTCAAGACTCTAATTTTTTTCTATAAAAATATTTTTTAAATAAAAATATATTATTTGGATCACTTAATTCATTTCGAATTGCTAAATTAGTTAATTTTGAAAATCTACTTACAGTAAAAAATTTTGAAATATGACAGTGAATAACAATAGCTTAAATGCACTTCAATTCTGTATTAATATTTATATCTTTTTCGCAGAATATTCTTATCTCTCTGATAAAAAATCTAGATTAAAATGCCAATAAAGTGAACTTTCTTTCAATATTGTAAAATTTGTATACAGAATTCCATATAATCCAGAAACCTGCAGATGATATTTTCTAAATATGTAAAATAATATTTACTACATCTAGTTATACAATAATTTATTAAATTTAACAATCTTTCCTCTTTAAATTGATGAACAGAGTTTGCGGCCCTGCGTTCAATGACGTTATATTGTCGATTTAAACGCCTGATGCAAGAGCATAAATTTACTAATGAAATTTATAAAATAAATCAAAGTAAATATGTCTATCATCAATTCTTTACACCCAAGTAGTCGAAAACTTTCAATTATTTCTCTAATGATCCTTTATTTTAATGAATAACTTAAATAAAATGACCTCGAAGAATTCAAAAGTATACTAATATATACTCGCTTGCTCCGTAAACTTTAAACAAAATATTTTCTCATAATAAATTAATTTATACGGTTAACTCTGAAATCTTTACAATAAATAAAAATAACAGCGTGGCAATAAATTGACAATTTAAATTGTCGACGTTTAAGAAATATAATATGATTAATATTGAAAATATAAACTAAATTAATAAAGTACAACAAAGAAACTCACTTTATCAAACAGCAGCCAGAACTTTTTTTGTCATCAGTGAATGAATCTCCGTTCTATTTTTGATTACCTCCTTCTTCTGTGTCATGTTTTATCTTTTGTATGTTCTTTAAACACTATTTACGAAGAAATTTCGAATTCACTAAACTTATATGCAGGCGAAAGTTTTTAGCTCGTTTTGTTCACCAATAATAAGACTAGCCTAGAAATATGGTTTCAATTTCTCATGGATCGATGCATTCGTTTCTGAACGCGAACTAAATATTGACTTCGGCTTTCACCTAGATTTGAGAGAAAAAAAATGCTATTAAAATAAACGATTCTCGGGAGCAAGTGAAAAAAACCGCAGCACTGATTTGAACTTCAAATCATTTTCAAGAAAACAATAATGGAAGGGGGAGGGAGGGGAAACACCGCAGACTAGAAATTACGGAAAATATGTAAAACTTGTCTCTAAAATTAATCCGAAAATTTCTATTTCGAAACATATTTATTGTTATGAATTATTTTGTATTATTGAGTACGCTAAAAACTTAAAAATTATATATTATCGTAATTATAACCTATATACCCTTAAAGACCATTTTTCCGAAATGAATTACGTATTTAGAAGGTTTTTCATACTTTAATTTTCTTTTCGAAAAAATTTTTAATATTATCGTTTGGTAACGACGTCCCTGGAAAAAAGAGAGGTCAGGATCATGAGGAAGTAGGAACATCACAGCTGATTCGGAACCATCACGAATGCTTGTTTATTGTGGTATCAGATGGGACCATACCAATAATAATAATGAATCAGAAATATCAGAATCTACATTCAAATTTTTCGAAAACGTTGAAAGTCAATAATAGAATGTGCATTGCAAATTTGTAAATGTCAATTCGCGTTTTTACGTACCGCACTTTTATACACAGGACACTTTCAAACAAAGAGAACTTGCAGAAGTAATTTCACTGCAGGAAATAAAACTACAACTTTTACAATCACGAACGACTAACAACCAACGATCAACAAACATCAACAATAGCCCAATGACCAACGACAATGGTCGGAATTGTCGGGAAGAAACTATATATACTTAACACACTTAAGACTTGAGGAGAACTAAAAGACTGCAGAGAGACTGAGACTGAGAACAGAAAAACCGTTGTGTCGTTCGTTCATCGTTGTTATACTTGAACTCTTCAGTCGTTCAGTGATCAGTCTTCTTGCTTGTGAACCAAGTCACCTCCCCAGCTCCCCCTCGATCCAAACCATTCCCCCTCTTCTTTTTTATTATACAAATGTGTAACCGTGTCTGTGTGAACCAAATCCCCACTCTGCCCTACTACACATGCCTATGTATTTTTATTGTCTGGCATGTATTATGATTTAATATTAATCTGATTCATTGCTAGCATTGTTAATAGACAACAGCGATTCAATGAAATACTTCATTTTACATTTTTGTATTATCCATTTTATATACATGTGTTTTTTTTTCTTTTTGTTGAAAAATAAATAATTTTTGTATTTCGAATGTTTAAGCGTGGCATTTCAGACAACTTCACATTGCGTTCCTCATTATGCTAACTTCATGCGTAGTGCGCTAACCTTATTGGTCAATTCATTTGGCGCGCGAATTTAAATTGTGATTTCTGTGGTTTCAGTGTCTAAAGACAACACGCGCGTTCAAGCGCGCGCTTAGTCTTGTTTAATCTTAAAAAAAAGTGGTGGTGTAAAGTATCGCGAAAATCTCGCATACATTGTCGTCGCCAACCTGATTGGTTTTTGAATGAATTGAAGTTGAAAGAAGAAAAACTAGTGGCGCAAAAAAGTTTCACGAAAAACTTCGAAAATCAATTCGTTAAGATTTTTTACTATTACGAGCAATCTTTTGAAATCCATTAAAAATCCATAAAAGCCATTAAAATCATAAATCTCTTGAAATCCAAATTAAAATTCACAAAAATATCTAAAAACCCCTAAAAAGTCTTGGAATTTCTTAAAATATTTAGAAATCCTTATCAAATTCTATGAAATCTTTTAAAAATTAGAAAAATGCCTTAAAATTGTACACCTTTCGAAATCCTTTTAAATTTTACAAAATCTTTTAAAAATCATAGATATACATTTAAGTATGATGATTTGAAATTCCTCAATAAAATTACCCGACTTTCCGCAAATCATTTTGGCGCAATTTTCAAATTATGCTCGAGATACTTAAATAATTGCGTTTATGTATCTAGCTGAATTTTTTTAATGTTTTAGTTTTTCTAAATAATTTTAATGTATTTAGTTGTGAATTATATATTTTAAATATGTATTACAAAATCGCTTCTAACTAAATAATCGATTGTTTCAAAGCGACATCTTTTTGCTAAAAACCCAAAATTCCGAATGTGAAAAAAGGCCGAAAATTTAAGTTTTCGAAAAATGCAAAGTCCTGAGAAGCTTAGAATAAGAATAATATTACTGAAAATATTTTCTAACGAAAGTTAATAAACATTACAGAATCTTTAGGAAAATTGAATACAAGATTTTTCAAGAGAAATTATGAAAAAAAATTTTGAAGACATTTTGAACAGAAGTTTTGCACGAAAATTGTGAACATTTCGTTAATAAACGTTTTCGGTAATATTATTTTTATTTTAAGATTTTAAATTTCGGGACTGTATTTTTTGAGAATTTAAAATTTCAGAAATTATATTTGTGGTATAATTATATTGTGGTATATAATTTTCAAAGATATTAGCATTCTTGCCAAGTAAAATGACCAATTAGTGGATAAAATAAAGCCATGTTTTATTCGCCTTTCGTCTCCTTTGCGTTTATAAAATGGTCTAATATAACATACAGAAACATGGCACAGAAAATTATAAATAAGAAAATGGGCGTTACTTGAAGGTACATAAAAATAATTATAAGCGAATAAATTAGATGCATTTGTATGTACACAGTTAACTTTGATATAAATTAGTTTTTAAAAATCTGTATCTTTTTTCTTAAATAGAGCAATGTACTCGCCTCTACTAGTCACTAGTTTATCAAAATATCATATCTCCTAATAATCCTAAGGTACATCGTAACCGTAAAAATCTATTAAGTATGTCTCACATATCTCTTTAAAATAAAAATAATAGTAAGAAGTAATACAGACATAAGCTTCGACGAGCCGAATAACAAAACACGTGTTACCGTAAAAACACGTGTATAATATATGTATCTACTTCTGTGTACTTCTGCAATCATCTACGCATATTTTTAAACAATAAACTCCTATTTTACATAATACACAGATAAATCTTTTAAACGTGTACTCTCATTCAACAGTTCTCTTGTTCACGAATTGCGATCGCATCTTTCAATGCTAATTGAACTAAAATCAGACTTGGTCCCTAAAAGTCACAGCCAATAAATGCAACGAACAACAATCTGCGATTAAGGGCACTTGACTAAAATAATAGTGACAGCGCTGACAATGAAATAGTATCACACAACAATGAGTGATGATTATAATATTTATAAAATATGAAGATTTCTTTCTTAGCTTTCTCGCTCACAATCAGGCAGATTTTCTCTTTACTCTTGTACTCTTAAATTATAATTCGGCAAAGATTCGAAAAAAATTAGTGGCACGTGAGTCTTAAGTTTTACCCTCGGGTTTTTTCTTTCTTTTCATCTCCTCACTTTTAAGTAGAGTCTCACTTCACTTTAATGTTGAAACTGCTTTCCTCAAACAAGGTATTGAAGATTTCAAGCAACTATTGTCGTTAAAACGTTGTTTTTTGACTCGTAACTCCCTGGCCTGTAATTAAGCTCTGATAATCAAGTTAAAAATGCATTCAATAGTATGAAAATTTGTTTTTTAATTTTAATATTATCCGGCTAATATTTAAAATAAATAAAAAGAATACCTGATTGTAGCATGTTGAGTTGAACGAGACCAACCAGCTACCAAATCTGCTTCGTTTCTTTCTGAAATTCTTTCTACCCGCGATTGAACTCCGTTTTTAGAAGCGTATTCAGAAACTATGCGCTGAACCATATCTGGTGCAACGGTTGTTCTTATTGCTCTGTATGTTAATCTGCAATAGAAATAAATATTTATTACCTTCAATTTAAAAAAATGGTCTATATTTTATTTCCTTTAGAGAGTCTTTTCTTCATTATTTACCTAGGCAACATGGCGAGAACTGAAGCTAAAATTACTGTGAGCCAGAAAGCGTGTCTGCTGATTGCTGTCTGCATCACCCAATAGGAACCTGGCAACCCCATACAGTTGACACAAATTGCGTTGTAAAGGAGACAAAATCCAAAAAATGCTCCAAGAGATGCTAAGATTGCAGCTCCGTGGATCAAAGTCTAAAATTAAAAATAAAATCAGTATGTACGTATCAGTATTACATGTTTTAATAAATTTGAATATTAATTCTTTTTCTTAAGACTTACCCATGATCTGGTTTCTATGCTTACATTGATTAACATTACAACTAAACAAGAGGTAGTAATTGTTGTTCCAAATTCCCAAATGTCAACGTCTGAGTCATGATAAGCCTGGAATTTTAAAGAGCAGAGATTTAGTCAAAGAATAAAAAGCTAAATAAAAAATTAAAATAAACAGACTGAGTAAAAGATTACTTACAGCTTCGATAAGAAAGAAAATGACAATACTCTGATACAAAGCATCTGCCATTGTAAGCCAAAATGAATGTGGCTGATAAACTAGAGCCAATCGCCCTCTTTTATAAAGTTGTGGATTTGCTAAAAGTACTTTTCCCGATGCGATTCTATCATAGATACCCAAAGCAAGTGGTGGCAGTGAAGTGAAGAGTAAATTATAAAGCATCAGGTAAATTTGATCGATCATCACTGCTCCAGAAAATCCGCAATAAAGCTGAAATCATATTGAAAATGTTGCAATTTATAGTAGATGATTATACATCCTTGGAATAAATAATCAGATTTGCTTCATACGTAGGTACACTAGGGTAGACCTTATATTTACTCTTGGCGCATTTTTTTCAAATTTCTTCGATCTCACCCGTTATTTTACTGGAATGACCAAAAAAATGATATCCATCAAATTTGAGCGAAATTGGTTAATATTAACATGTGCCCCAAAGCACTCAAAGTTTCTCATGCAATTAACATATCTAAACGAAAAAAAATTTTTTTTTCCAAAAATTACAAAATGTGGAACGCTTAAATTTGAACCAAAATTACAATTTCCACAATAATTTACTCACTCTGTTTATTTTAATTGTAATGTTGGTTCAAATTTAGGTCTCCCCCAGTTTGTACAGAGTTAAAGGATTCAGATGCAATATAAAAAAAAATTATTAATTGTATGAGAATCCAAAATCGAAAAATAAGGACCACCCTAAACTACAAATTACACACATATATATATATATGTACTTGAAACCAAAAGAGGAGGAAGACAAAGGTCGCATTTTTGTAGAAAAAGTACAGGACCATCCGAGCAAGTCTATCGTAGCACCAATGACCGTGCATCAGCAAAAGTCTGGCTAACATCGGGAATCTTGCGATCGCAAAATCTGCTGCCATAATTGCTTGAGTACCTTCTCGACCTGAAACTCCAACTCCTACGTCTGCTGTTTGAATCATACTAACATCATTGGCTCCATCGCCTATGGCTAGAGTTCTCATCCCAAGTTGTTCTTTTACAACTCTAACAATGTAGGCCTGCAAAGAAAGAAACTTGTTTAATTCTTAGAATTAAATTTAAAGAAATTTCATAAAATTTCATACGATTTTAAGTAACTTTAAGGACTTTGAAGAAATTGAAGGGACTTTACGAAATTTCAGTGGATTTTCAAGAATTTTGAGTGATTTAATGAGACTTTATGAGACTTTGAGTAATTTCAAGGAATATCAAGTGATTTTATGAAATTTAAAGGAATTTCGACAGATTTTGAAGAATGTTAACAGAATTTTACGGAATTTTATGAAACTTATAGAGATTCATAAAAATAAAAGAAATTTGCCTTTTGAAGAGGAGTAGCTCGACAGGCAAGAACACTAGAGCAAGCTCTCGTCAAATTCAGAAAAGGAGTCGTCAGTCCTGATCTAGGATCAAGGATAAAAGTCAGTGTCTTTCCGTCAACCACAAGAGCTCGCTGACGTTGCCAAGAACTTCCAATTCTGTAAGCCACTCGATCAGCCGAGTCAAATTCGTGTGAACCCATTTCCCCAGCACCATGATATTCGCTCATCTGTCTCTGTATCCCGTCATTCGCCACATTTTCTCGCTGGATAGCTTCCAGATGACCATGAATCAAACTTTCAGCAACGGACTTGGACCTCGCTTGTAATCGCAACAGCTGCATTGCTGGCGTAAATAAACAGGCTGAGTAAGCTATATTAACCGCAGTTTCTGGCTTGTCTCCTAGAGAAAAAAAAACATTTTGATCAGATTACATATTTAAACTATTGAAAAAATTGCAAACAAAAGAAAGCAACTTACCAGTTAGAACCCAAACGACCATTCCAGCCGCCACAAGAGCTGCCATCGCTTCAGGAACTCCAGCTTGTAGCTTATCCTCGATTCCAGTAACGCCAAGCAAAGTCAAATGCGATTCCAAAATCGAGTATGAGTCTCGGATCCGACGTTCACGATTTTCGTTTGCAAGCTCAGCTTCTGCATGTCTTTGTTGCCAGATTTCAAATTCCTGAGCTCCAAGGGTTCTTCGAGCCATCACAAGTGTTCGTAGACCTTGCCGGGCATAAGAATTAAGCTGTTGACGAAGTTTCGTCGTCGTTGTTAGATCTTCATCCGTGGAGGACAAGGAACCTAATACTGTTGAGTCCGCACCCTTACTGTAGAGAACTATTTCACCAGTGACGGGATGCCGTACGACGATCGACATACATTTTCTACTGGAGTCAAATGGTAATACCTACAAGGCAAAGATTATAAAATTATGTATAGGGTGATCACAAGATTAAATTTGTCAACTTCCCTGACAGTTTCCCTGACTTTCAGATAAATTTTCTCTGACAGAAAAGTCATGAAAATGCGAATAAATTTTCAATAATAATGCTATTGAAATTTTTTTTAAAATGTTCATAATATCATTTTAAATCTTTTAAAACTCGATGCAATTTTTTGAAATCTACTCAAATTTCTATGGAATTGTTTTAAAATGTTAAAATTTTTGTAAATTATGTAAAATCCCGTGATAAACTTTAAAATCACTTAATGTCTCTGACTTCTCTCACATATGACCATGACCACCCTGTGTCTAGAACGATACATATTAAGATAAATGAATCTCTTTCAATTTATGACTTACATGCAAAACTTCAAAGGCGAGAGTAGAATTGTCAGGCAGAGAAACAACAGCACTGCGAGGAGTTCGTTTGGTGAGTTTCACATTGTAGGCTCGAGCAGCATGAACCAAAGCCAATTCGTCAGGGCTTTCAGCCTCGTAAATTTCAGGCACAGTAACAATTTTTACTCCATTATCTGCAGTCGACTGGTTTCCCCTTTGGCCCATGGGTGATAGTTTCCTAACGAGATCCATTCCTAAATTTGGAATCGATCTGATATTTAATAATCTCGGCCTGAGAACTTTGCTGCGAAAATTAGGCGAATCGTTGGATGGCACTTGAGTGGAAGATGTAATCACCGAAAGAGGAATTCCATGATTTGGTGGGGTTGATGTCAAAGCGACTGGAGGAGTTAATGTTAAAGTAGGGGATAAAATTGAAGGGTCTGCGGGTTGAGAAATTGGAACTGGAGTGACGCTTCTTGACTCTGCTAACCTCACATATCTGAAAATGAAGACCATAATTAAAATTTTCAAGTATATATATATATTTATATATATATATACATATCTTCTATTTTTAAGAAATTTCTTAATTTTTTAAAGATGACGAATACCTTGAGCTGCCTCCGTTCTTTTGAGGCTCTTCGATAACTCCACTAGAGTTCATAATGTCACGATGAGGATGAGTATTAACCACCACTGTGTTGCAAATAGCTAATAAAACCAGAAACTCTTGTAGTCGGTGCCTGCAATTTCCTATCAACAAATCCTCCTTCAATCTTGTAGATGGCATCAAATTTTCGCCCTCTCCAGTGTGTTCGTAATCCTGACCGCCCACTGCACACCTTCTGAAGAGCATCTTATTCTCTGTAAGCGTTCCCGTTTTATCCGAAAATATATACTGAACCTGTTGAACAAATAAATTCTTATTTTAAAAATTCATTCTATGTTATAAATCCTTAAATTTTTCTTAAAATAAATTTTAAAAGCTCTAATAAACTTTTCCTAAACAACCCCATAAGCTTTCAACCAATTTCAGAAAATTATCTCCTTCTAAAGATTTACAAATTTAAAGATAGGTGTTAAAAAATCTCAATTTAAAAAAGCAGAAAAAAATTTCTTATCATCGATCAAAATTCCCCTTTTGATTTCTAAGGTTCAGAAACTTTAATAAAAATATAATTCAATTCTGAAGTGTATTTACAAAACAGTTATCAAATCTCTAAGCAGTCACTGTAACCGTTTAATTAAGTCATAAATAATTGGTGAATTTCATCAGAGAGTTTTCATTGATCGTAAACGTGGTAATTACTTTATTAGTATTCTTTCAATGGTAAGATTAACTGTATCTTTGATTCGTGGGTTGTGAATAATCACGATATCAATTTTTCGTCTATATTTTTGGACATTTTCTAAATCAGAAGAAAATTTAGCTTTTGAACCTTTGGAAACATATTTTTGTCATTTTTATTTCAATAAATGTAACAAAATCATCAGACTAGACATCTGAAACTTCAACCCAATGAAACGATTGAAAAATTAGCCTAGTTAGAAATTAAACTCACTTGTCCAAGTTCTTCGGTGATGTTAAGAGCTCGACACTCGGCTCTTCGACCAGATTCCGGATCGTAAAGGGCAGGATCGTGACCGATGTGATAAACTTGTCCAACCTTAGCCATTTCGAGAGTAACGTAGAGACTCAGGGGAATCATGACTTGTAAAATTATGACAAATGTCCAAAATGTCAGCATTCCCTCGTAAGTAGGATCTTGAATAATTGGTAGGAAAGGAACTGATCCTACATTCGTGTAAGCCGAAAGCCAAAGTCTGCATCCGGCTGCACCGACCACACACAACACTACCAAAATAACCACGCACCAAATTATATCCAAGTTCATTTGTCTTTCAAGGCGAGAACGCTGTAGAAAAACAAATTTGCTGTTAGTTGCTGACCTCTTTTTCCTTTTCTTCAAATTCTATATTAGAATATCAAGATTCAGAAATCGATCTTATAAAATCTTCGTTTATTGATTTAATAAGAAAATTTGTTCGATTCTAGTTGATGTGAAATTTTAGAGGATCCCAATCAGAAATAATTTGTATCTAAATTGAAAAAAGCACTTTATTGAGTAAAATTTTCTAAATTTAAATGAGTGGAAATAGAAGAGTATGTACTTAAGATAGAAGGTACTAAAAATCCATGTACTGTTTAGGAAATATCTAAATTCTGCATATTCATAAGGCGATTGTTACAAGTGTTTATGAGTCTGGCGAAACTATGTCATCTCTGATGAATTGAAAAAAAGAAAAAGGAAAAATTCAATACCTTATACCTAGGCCCCCCATTGTTGAGCATTGCTTTAGTCTCATGACCAGCATAGACTACAATTCCCTCGACGAAATCAGTATTCTTTAGAACACACTCCCTGAGTAAAAGATTTTCCGTCGAGACAGGCACTCTGGCTCCTTTCGGATGAACTACCGCCCCGTGAAACCTGAAGAAATAAATAAATTAATCTTAAGGTTGTTGGATCCAATTTCCAATTTATTTAAAAGCTTGCCTTTTTTTAGTTAACAAATTGATAAACAAGGAAATTTCAAGACATTTTCAAGGAATTGATTCAAACGTGGATTACGTGGAGGAAATCAAATGAACTCGCTTAAAATTACATACTTGGAATTATTTTAAGATTGTGGGATAGAGCAAAAAAATTCCAAACTTGAATACATACCTACTTTTACCATAAAACGGAGAAACAAAAATCAAATCTCAAAATGTAAACGTTTAATATTACGCAAAAAGAATTAAAGGTAGCTATTTTTTTCGCGCTCTGTACGCACACTTCTATTTGAAAAATAAGTACCTATAAGTCTATTTGGTAAAATAAAGATAGAACTTGAATCCAACGCTCTTAATGAATAATTAGTTCCAAAAGTTTAAAATAATTATGGAAGCAAAATTTCACTATACAGATAAAATTAATGAATTAATGCATTTTTTTATTTATAAACTCCAAAAAAATCTTACCTATAAATTTTCGTACTGGGTTTATCGACTTCAAGAACCGATCGGAATTTGGAAGGTTGGAAAGAATCCTGAAAGTCCAGAAACCCTCTTACCACCTGTCGCTGCTTCAAATTAGTTTCCCCGTCCAAATTACAGGTATCGAGATACGCAAAACCTTGAGGATCGCTACTTCTCAGCAATAAGAGATCAGCCGGAACCAATTCGTTGTTCGACAAGTGTACCAGGTCGCCAACCTTAATGTCCTTCCAAGCCATCTTCATATACCTATCTCCTTCACTGAAAAATAAAATAGAATAACATTTATGAGCATTTTACCAATATTAGAATGTCAATTTCATTGTAAATAATTTATAATCATGATAATTTTTTAAAATATTTTAATCTTCAATCACATGATTTTAGTTTGAAAAAGCAGTCCTGTAATAAAAACTGCTTCTCTAAAATAATTGGAAGTCTCGAAGTGAGTATATAATTAGAAGGATATATGTATGTATAATGAATTAAAAAAATTGCAAAATTTTTCCATACCTATACATATTTCGAAATACTTTAAAGAATTCAAAAAATTCAAAAAATTTTAAGTTATTTCAAAACATTACAAAAGATTTAAAAGAAATTCAAAAATCAAAAATATTTCGAGATATTTAAAAAGATTTTATAAATAGAAATCAATAGATTTCGAAGAGATTTAAATAAATTTTAAATCCAATTAAAGAATAAGTAATGGCTTGACGACTCGTGATATTTAAAGCTGCTTCTCGCTTTTGAAATATAAGAAGTATGAAGTCAGAATTTGTATTAGAAAAGATAGTATTATTTGTAACGAGATATTTCTGTAAACATAATATAATAAAACAACGGAAATTGTATGTATATGGAAAGAGTAAAGCAAGAATTTGAGTTGATACTTGAATCTGTCTATTTATCAGCTTTTGTCTTTTTTCTTTTGTAGTAATTGCTTCCTCATAGGGGAAGCTTTGTTTTCGATACATTTTCTAATATTTTTAAACTCGTTTAATTAAACTTTCCTCACGTGATAAATGTCTAATACAACATTCTAATTAATTGTCCGGATGTATTTATGTATGTATGTATGTATGTATGTATGTGTGTATGGATGTCTCCATTTTTTGTCGCCCTATTAACTTAATGACAGTTGTAGATAAATTGATGAAATTTGTAGGGTATATTGGAACCACTAATATCTCAAAACGTGCCAAAGGATTTTTCAAAATATTGAATTTAAAAATTTTTTTGTAGATTTTGAATTTTTGCAAAATTGATTTTCCGACTATAACTTCTTAAATAATGAAAATTCAAAGCTTATTTAACGGAATTATGATTATTTTTAATGTTGAAAATCGTTAATGCTTCCTCTATGAGGAAGCAAATTTATTTGCAACATTATCATAATGAGGAAGCAAAGTGCTGAAAAATGAGCACAAAAAAATATAAATATAGTTAAATGGAACACTCCAGATCGAATTCACAGCTAGTTATAATTTCTTACGAGGTGAAATCGATTTTCTAATAACATTGGAAAAAATCTCATGAGCCCCGACCTATCTCTAAACACAATAACTCGTGAGAATTTAGCCTTAGTTTTATTCCTAAAGTAGAACTAACTGATGGCATAATTTCTATTGCGTAAAAGAAGTCCTAGACTACCCACTATCGTCATAGATTTAACCACGTGGTTAATTTGCAACCACTACATTCTTCACATTCGTTTCCTTGAAACGAACAAGATATATCTCGAGGATTCTCTAAAGGTTTTTTTTTTATTTCTATGGTACAGTAATTAATTACAGAATCTCTGCTCTTTTATACATACATATTTGTATGGCACTTATGCGATCGTCGAAGGACAACAGAATGACGTTGTAGAAAAGAAAAATATAATAGGCAAACTCCTTGTTCACTTAGAAATTAAAAACATAAAATATATAAAAAATAAATCGTATAAAGGGTTTTAAAATTGATTTTAAATTAAATTAATAAGAGAGGTATTTACATTTATTTTCCTGATTCTCAATTCGTTTTACACGAGGCACATGAAAAAACCCCAAATTCTGTTTTTGATAAAATTTATTTTACATAAATTCATTTTAACTAATAATCATATGCTATAATTTTTATGTCTCTTAACGAAATGAGTTTATGTAAAATCAATTATGTGAAAAACAGAATTTGGGGTATTTTCATGTAATCCGTTGTCCACAAGTTTTTTTATTCAACTTTTTATTCTTGAATTTTAAAGACTGGAGAATTAAACAAACAGTATGAAAATTCATTAGCCTTTAGAAAAAATGATCGTTAATTCTATATATCAGGATTTAACGCTCCGGATTCAACGTTGAACAATTTTATTAAAAAAAAGAGAAAAAAACAAAACAAAAAACAATGCTTATCGAATCAAGTTGATTTAAAAGAAAAGATACGTGCCATTGGTCATAAGTCCGAGACCGAGACCTTTCTCAGTGCAACCTTTCAAGTAGTTCGTTTCGATGCAAAACCTATAGTAAGTCGACTAAATAATCCATAATATTACAAACATGACATCATCGCCAAGGCGAGATTCATCGCGTGAACTTGGTTCATTTTTACTTAATGATAATTTGTTGTGGCACGAAAAGATACGGTACTGATATAAATTATCTCTCTTGATAAAGCAACCTTTAATATAAAAAAAAATAACGATTAACAAAATGGATAAGAGTCGATCGAGACCAGAAGACAATAAAATTATAGAACCGTATAATCTAATCGAATTTTTACAGCTGATATATGCTACATATTTTTAAAAAAAATTTTGCTTAAAATGAGAGTAAATAATCAAAATCAGTCAAATTTAAATTTAAACTCTTAAAATGAAGGATATGTAAGAGTCTTTCCTAGATCCGCCTTTTTCAGATCCTCTCTTTTTCGGAAGGTTTCGTAATATTCCATTTAACTCGCCTCGTGATTGCAAAGCAAACAAATTATTAATACGTGATCGGAAAAGGAAACAAGTTGAAAGCAATTTAAAAATACCAGATTTATCTTCAACGAAAATAACTTCGGTTGAAAATTATAGCTATTGGCTAGTTTAGAATAATATTAAATTAGTTAAATACTTCTACATATTAGTGTTAAAAAAAAAACTATTATTTTAAAAATACTTAAAAATATTTTTTAATTACTGGAAAATCTAGAAACTATTTTGAATTGGTTGGGAATTCCTTCAAAATTCCTTAAAATCACTTGAAATCCTTTAGGAAATCTTGATGTGTATCTTTAGGGCATGTGATATTTTACCATATAAAAGCAAGTTAGTTTCCACAACTTTATGTTCACGATAATAAATATTTTTCACTAAACGATTTACATACATCAGTTTAATACAGAAGGAGCAGGTAAATGTTCTATAGTTTTGGTGAAAAATATTTATTATTATAACCTGTTATAACGAACGTAAAGTTGCGGAAACTAAATTGCCTAACGTTAATTAATTGAAAGGAAAATGAAATGTGATCAGGTTTAATTCTCTGTTACGAGAGTTGACGAATGTGTATGATAAAAAAAAATCGATGGCCTTGCTTCCTGCCTTAACACAGAAGATAGCCAAGTGTTCAATGGAGTAGATAGGATAGATCCTTGCCGATCATTGCTGAAGGTCGATTTTATGTACGTACTTAGCAATGTTTATGTCTATAGTTAAAATTGAGTTCATTTATTTGAGTCCGTTCCACGGAATCGAACCAGGAAACAAAATTAAGAATCGAATCAATCGATTTAAATGCAAATGTCGTAAATCCAATTTAAAAAACTATTTATGATAGTTTGTTAAGGTGGGACTCTGGCCTCAGGTATTTTTAACCAGGAAGTCCTCTTCACATTATTTTCACTTCGGTCTCCACTTCCGATTTCTGGTACATAGTTTATATTCTTCACAGTCTTTCCGAAAAACATACCAATATAAAAAGACAAACGAATTAATAATATTTAAACTCAATATTGCTAAAGTGAGCAAAAATTTGTCCAATAAGCAGAGTATTTCATTTTAAAATCACAAAATTATTGTTGATTCAAAAGATATTTAGAACGAAAAGATATTAAATATTAAAACTTCACTTCATGGCATTAGTTTTCTTTTAAACAGTTTAAAAAAAAATGTTTAACAATTAAATGTTGTAAAAATGTTTTCAATGCTCTCAATTTTTCAATGTTTTCTTTTTCTTGGGTTTTTAAAAGCATTTTATATTGCTTTTATATTCGAACAGGAATTTAACAAATCAAGTTAAATAGGATATCCATTGGTCAAAGATGCTGCTGCTGAAAAATAAAATTGCTTTGCATCTGCTGTTGGGACTAAAATAAAAGGTGATGCTATTCGTTTCATTGAAGAAAGATTTAAGGTCAAGTCTTCCATTCATATATCTCTTCATGAACTTTATTCGACGAGGATCAATAATTCTCCAATTCTTCTTTATATAAATCAACAATAAAATTCCCATTCACAATCAACTTTTATATTCTGAGCTAAATTCTTTATTTCTATAGAAACTTTTAGTTGTAAATATTGTGAGACGTTAATTAAAATTTGTTTGGACAAATTCGCCCAATCTGTAGAATTAAAGTTAGTTTAAAAAATTTTTTTCGATAATTTCGAGAAAAGTGACAAGTTTTTTTACAATTGACCGCAACTTTGAAAAGATTTATTTCATCTAGTAGATTCATTTTGAGGACAACAAGCAAGAAAATATACCTAGTTAACCTTGGTCGACTCAACTAAGGAGGCTCGTTGTTCGGAGTAATGTGCTTTATTATCTGCCTCTAAATAAGAAGAGGCATGGTCAATGTCGTCATTCTTCACAAATTATCTATAGCTTACTTATACTTGCTTTTATCGAAATATAATTTTATAATCTACTTTACTTCTGAAAAATTATGGGGCTTTTATACGGATTTCAGGAGAGAAAGTATACCTAATTTTAATATTTCATGATTAAAAAGAGATGCTTTTGAGGCTAGAACTTATTACTTATAATTTATTAACCCCCACCCCCTCAAGAGATTATTATTTTAGGAGGCTTTTATATATATTATAACTTTTAGAATCCTTTCATCATATCCACTATTTTCAAGACTCAGTTTAAGTACCAACTAATGATTCTTCTTCTTCTTGAAATCGACACGATGTCGGCGGTAAAATGATCAGGACACTCTTTTAAACTTTCAAAGTCTAATAAGTGGAAAAGGAAATACGACGAAAAGTAGGCAGAGATTAAATAACTATAGTGTATAATGTATATAGCATACATATATTAACAAATTGATGCACGAATAAAATTAAATGCTTTCTCCGCTGCGTACGCGTATCGCGTTTCTACTTGTTTATCCACACCTTTTTATAGGGAAAAAATAGAATATTGCAAAGTTATCCATTATCGCAGCTGTTCCGCGAGGCATAAAAATTGATCCGGCGCATATGCAAAACTAATTGCATACATATCATAATAATCAATCCTTTTTGTACATCACAAAATAGATTTTACTGATTCTCGCTTTTTGAATGAAACAAACTTTGTATCTAAAAAGCAATCCTTTTTATCAATACAGATTTTCTTTAATTTCGAAAATGTATTATAGGCTTATAAGTTCGAGCAAAATCTAAAACACAAAATACATCATATTGACTAACAAAATTTCAAATTTCTGACATTTTAATTTTTCAAATAAAAATAATATTATAGGTATAAGTTATTAAATATCGGAAAATTCAAATTCCCGAAAATTACAAGAATCACAGTCTCTATTCTTTCTAAAATAGAAGAATAGAGGAGGTTTTTTTAAATAAAGGATAGTGTATTCACTAATTGCTATTTTCTATAATATCGCAGCAGCAAGTGTCGATTCCACATAGATATGTTTTTTTAGTTTTTGAATCGACCGCCTCTGCAAACTTAGAAATGGAATCCAGTTTAAATTATTTGCATTAATATTTATTTTCTGAACAAAATATTCAATCGAGTATGGAATTTATTGAGAGTAAAGAAAGTAACTGAGAAGAAGATAGAGCATGAAATTAAAAATGAAAGAAGAGAATGTGACTGATATCGCGAGGGCACTGAAAAGGTAAAGGACAAGGTTAGCGATTAATTGATCGAAATCATAATTCAATTGCATTATAAATATCGGTTACAATCGCGATTGCATAAAAGCCTGGTGCAGCCATGGCAATCGAAAATTGCTAAAAGTTGATAAAAGTTGACAATGTTAACAACACGCAGCACGAACTTGTTTGCAGGTGAATTGAAATGTATTCTCCAACAAACCCGGAAGGTCCACGTATTGCGATGAACTTTTATCGGCGCTTGTGTTTACTTTACTCAACTGCGATAAAAACAAGTACGAAACTCTTGAAAAACATGCACGCACGACTATTATTAAAATTTTTAATATAAATTATCTCCTATATCTCTTCGACTTAAATAATTTTAGAATTCTGAATTTTTTTTTAATAATTGATGTTTAAATAAGAAACAATATCTGATTATTATTAAGTTAAAAATTTGACTTTTCTCTAACAGATAAGGAAATCAGATTTGAAATTAGTCTTGTCACATTCTTGTAATTAATCTGCGCTTTATTTTATCATACCGATCTATGAAAATAAATATTTGAAGGGCTATTTTTCTAAATTTTCTCAGTTTCGTTTGGTTTTGTCCCCTCAGGATGTTATTATTCATTTTCATAAGATTCACTGAGTTGCTTTTATATTCTCTGAAAATCGACAGCGTGGAAGAGAACAACGTTTCGTAAAAGGAAAACTCGAAGAGAAACGATGATCCACGTCCATTAAACTCTACTAATAGCATTCCAGATGTTGGTAACAAGCCTCGGATATTATATTATATAATTTCTTCTCATTACTTGATTCTCTCTTACAAAAAAGCTGCAATTCTAAGATACGCATTTTTCTATTTTAAAATAATTTGCCATTTGCTTATTCTCAATGAAATTTTAATATAAAGAAGTTGTAAGGCAAAGATAATTTTCAGAGTTAGTCGCTAATTAATTGCTTCCGAGTTCTTGCGTCAATGCGTAAATAAGCCTTCAGTAAAAGTAACTTTTAAACTACAGAAAAACAGGAAATAGAACTATTTTCAAAATAATATCAAATATATGTTTTTACTATGTTAAAAATGTGATGTTACCAGTATATCGAACACATTATTGTCGAAAACTTGATAGTAAATAATTTGAAGCAGTAAAAATAATTATTTTGACGTGAAAAATAAATTATTAGTGAAGCAAAAATATATACATATATATACATATATATATATATATATTATTTGGGAAATTAAACAGATTACTTATAGTAAACTTTTCATACGTTTTTTTATATCAGCTTTTAATAAATTAATATTTCATAATATATAATTCGTATATTTACAGATCAGTTACCATGAGAATTATGATATTTTAAAGGATTATAAAGTAATTTTAAGGGATTTGACTATATACAATATTTTGTGGTATTTTAAGTAAATTTTAAGAAACTTTTAAACATTTTACGTATTGGATTTTAAGAAGGTATTTTAAGGGGGTAATCCACTTATACGTGACATAAGGAGTACGCAGTCAATGGGTGCCGAGCGGTGGGCGGCGTGCTGCTGAGAAAAAGTGTCCGCGTGTTCACACGTGTTTTCCGACAACATTTTATAGCACTAGTGCCTTTCTATATATATTCTTTTCTACATTCAATGTCCATGCTTTCTTAATACATGTGCCTTATTTCTATTTTTCTTTTCTATTTTATATATGTATATAATAGCAGATAATAGGATTTATAGAATTTAGTGGATGGAACTAGCTTGAGAAATTCTCCCATTGGTCAAAATCGTAAAATTTTGACCAATGGGAAAATATTTCTTAAGCTTTTCCCACAAAAGGGACGGACGCTTATAGTTCCATACTAAATTCTATATAAATGCTATAAATATCGTCAGAAAACACGCGGAAATTTGGGTTTAACGGAGTATGTACTCATGATGTACTCCTTATGTTACTTCATGGTTCCTGTTTTCTGACTCACCAGACGTAGACTCGACAGGTGGAGTTATTCACTCGGTTGTCACTTGCCAGTCTTCTTCTGTCTTCACAAAAATCCTTCAGGGCAGTTACACCTAGCACAAAAAGAACCGGGAACATTGCAATCTCCTTTCCAAATGCGTTGATCGCAGGAAACCAATTTAGAAATACGATAAAGATGAAATATAGATTTGCGACTCGGTGAAATTGTTCCAAGAGATTGCGAGGCAGGAAGCTCAAAGTTGTGTATTTCGTTGTGCGTACCCTAAAATAAAAGAAAATGTCTATAGTAAGTCATACATTTTTTAAAACACTAGCAACTGTGATTCTCGCGCTTTGCGCGCGATTAATTTCTCGTTTTTGCACTCTTTTTGCTAAAAAGATGTGGATGATTCTCAATACGCACGATAAAAAATGTCTTCGGGAATTTTCTATGAATTATTTGGGACTACGCTAACAAATTCGACGATATCGATATTCAACTGTTTTGAACCTTGATACGTCCTCTAAAATTTCAAATAATTCATATTAGCTCTGAAAATAATTCAACGAACTCATTATATTCCTCTGATATAAATTATAATAGGTATGTCCTCTGTAGAAACAACCTCTTAGAAATTTAGATTTATCGATACTTGATCTTCTAATTTAGAGCATACGAGTTATGAGCGCAAAAGACGATTGAGTAATCTGTGTCACGGCGTATACAAAGCATAAAAAAGGTGACTCAACATTCCAGCTATCGTGGAGATTGCATAATTTAAGCAAAATTCTCAAAGATTGTCATTTATTCAGCATAAGTATCACAATTACTTTTAGTTATTCTCACTTTATTTATACATTTATTAGCAAGAGACTTGACTCTTTTCATGTGAAGCTCCTGGAATATTCACATAAATATATTTGCATATTTAAAATAAGTTATATAGGCCAGAAGGAATTCATAATTCTATTTCTTAAAAGAGAAATAGAACTTTATCGAGAATTTAAAACTAGACTAAGAATAAATTTGATTAGATTTGCAACTTTTGCACTTTATAAATTTATGAAATTTCTTACCTGTTATCTATTCTTAAACCATTGGGATGTCGACTTGGTGGAGTTTTCGGAGGTACCAAATGATTGGGAATAATTGTCCTAAGTCTAGGTTCTTCAGGAGGGGATCCAAAGCATCGGGCCCACAGTCTTCTCCACCAAGGAGGCGCTTCACTACGTCGTATCGTGTAAATTGACTCGGATCTGCGAAAAAAAAAATTTGATATTCACCCGATTTGTTTTAAGTTGGAATTTTTTAGTAAATATCTACATTTCCGAGAGTTGGCTGTATTTATTAGAAAAAATAAAATATGTATTTGTTGAAATCTTTTTGCAATTTTTATTATGTGACCTTAAAGAAATAAGGTGCCAAAAAGAAACCAGAGAGGCCACAATTAAGATTCAATTTTTTCATTTCCCTGACAGAAAACTATTAAATATGTGAACAAATTTTCAGTAAAAATTGTATTGAAATTTAAAAAAAATTTCGTATGACATCACTTTAAATCTTTTGAAGTTTAAAATCACTTCACAACAATTAAAGTACGTAAACATCTCTTAAAACGTCAACCTTGAATATCTCTTAAAATTCATTGAAATTCCTAGAAACATCTTAAAATTCAACTAAATCCCTTTAAAAATTTGTTAATATTTCATGAAAACCCTTACATTTTCACTAATTGTTTTAAAATTCCTCAAAATCTTTTAAAAATCTCTTGAAATATTTCAAAATTCCACGAGGAGAGTTTTAATATCTCTTAAAACGCGTGAAAATCTCTTTAAAATTATTTATTATACTAAATCGAATTATTGAATTTTTAATTAATAAATCAAACTTTCAGTATCTTTTTTTTCATTATACGAAACTAATTCTATGTATAGTGCACCAGAAATTTAATAAGAAACCATTGAGCTAAATTCTAAATTTGTCTTTCCTATAGTGACCTTGATCCCACTCTTGAAAAACACAAGAGCTTTCAATGAATAAAAATTCTTTCGATAGAAATATAGAGTATCCGGTTAGCTTTTTAGAATAAAGGAAAACTAATTTCTGTCCCTTGAATTTCCCTGATTTATGGTGTTAAAGTCTCGTATTAAGCTTCCGGAATTCCCTGAAACAAATTGTTCCCTAATTTTAGGATTTTCCAAATAATACGGACTCTAGTCATGAATCATTTTACTCTATACAAGAGAGTAATAAAGTAATTTAAATAACTCCCCTCTGCTGTGCGTCAATTTTCATTGACAAATTAATTTCTAAAACATCCACAACATTGCTATCACAAAAAAGAATCTCACAGCATCTCCTGTAATTGCTAAAAACACTCCTAGGCTGGATTAATTGTAACTGATACAAGAAAATGACTCCCAGGAAGTAAACTCTTGGCCTAATAATATACCTGACACTACGATGATCTAACAGCTTGCAGCATCAACACTTAAGATTCTGAAGCTTCAATGAGAATCACTTGAATGTTAAAGGTCGAATTTCGATTTCAGTAAAAGAAGTGTGATTCGAGGTGCGACTTTAAATACCACAAATTTATAGAGAAAAAGTACAACCTATAGCCCAGATGATTAGCAAAAAGAAAGCAGGATTGTAAATTGTCTTGAATTGGGAAAAAATTACGTATTAACAAATATAAAGAATTACTAGTTACGAAGCGAGAAAAAGTAATCTTGCAAGTATACCTGGATGCCTGTCTTGAATGACCTCGAAAGGAGGGAGCCTTCCCACTGCTTGGAGGTCGAGGATCCTCTCGATGTCCAGGTGGCAAGATAAAATCGGTTTTGGAACCTACTCGGTTGTGAGCCATGACTGGTTGGCCCTGGACATCGACGACTTGACCTTGACTGAATGCCCTCTGGTGTCCTGGCTTCTTCAGAGCCGAGGGTCGACCAGTCATCGTCACCGTGGCACCTCCTGGTGTCGAGAACGTTGACCCTGAAAGGAAAAATTCCAAATTTTACATTTTCATCCAGAAATTTAATCAAAAATATATTCCCAGAATCAAGGTTAATAAAATAGATTTATTTGATTCTCTTTTGTAGTCAAATATACCTACTAGCAAGAAATATATCTTTAAAATTCAAACTACTCATATTGAATTTCAAGAATTTGAAGATAAATTTTTTATTTATTATACTACTATAATATTATTTTACTATTTTGCTTTACTACGTGAACTGGTTGATTAATGTATCTAAACATTTCACGACTCTATTTTTACAATTAAAAAAAATATAAGTTTTTCTTATGAGAACTAAAAAGCAGAATTTAAGATTAAAAGAAAGATTAATTGAACAAATATATGTAAAATCTTAAAGAGACAAAGAGATATTTTTATACTGAAACTATAGTCTCGCTAAATCAAGTTTTGCCTTGAGATTTTTTGCTTGGATTAGTTAATGAATAGCCGCAAAGCCATTAGTCGCTCTTTACGTTACTTTTATTATGCATATAAATCATTATCCTAATATCTTTACTTTTCATTCATATATGACTTTTCAGTCTTTACAAAGTGAATATATATTGCTATTCATAATTTTCTTGTGTTTTAAATATTATTAGTGTGTCAGATGTCTAGTAATCAGGCAGTTTAAAATTTCCGGATTTTTCCTAGTTTTTTCTCAGTCTTTTTCCGGTAAAATTTTTTTTCCTGCAACCAATTTATAGTTGCCTTTTTATGATTTTTGAAGAAAAAAATTGAATAATTTTTTTTTAATTTGACAACTTCCTGATCCTAAATGAAATTCCCTGGTTTTCCCCGGTTTCCCGGTCCGCTAAACACTCTTATTATACAAATCTCTTGTAATCCCTTTAAATTCCTAGAAACCTCTTAAAAATTTTTTAAATTATTGAAATTCTCTTGAAATCATTTTAGAAACCCAAAGAATTACTGGTAATTCTTTATAACCCTTTGAAATTCTTAGAAAGTTTCTAAAATCTGTTGAATAAACTATAAAATCTATATATGCAGTACGACAAAAATAACATAAACGTAGTAAATATAAATGTCAATTTCTATTTTCCTTGACATTTTAATGACATGTCTCACCCTGTTTACCCGAAGTGTCATTTGTCATAATTTTTATTGACCCTAAATTGCATTTAACCTAAATTTCATTTATCCGACTTTCCATTTGTCATAATATTGATTTACCCTAAATTTTATTCAAGCCAGCATATTGTGCAATTATGCATTTAACAAAAATTTTATTTGCCCTAAACTCTTGTATCTTCGAAGCTGATACAAGTAGTTACTTCTGGAACAATTCTTCTACCTGAAGGTAGGCCAGTCGTTTGCCACGGTGATGGGGTTGTCGCCAGGACACCTCCATGACTCGCAGACCTCGCGTGAGTTCTCATGGAGGGTGGAAGCCTTCGTTTCCTCTTGCCCCCATCTTCGTCGTCTTCTTCCACGAGGCCTTCGTCGTTGCCTCTGCTGGAAGCGGTAGTCCCTCCTAGAGTTGTTGACGCCGTCGTTGGTCGCACCGGAAGTGGAGGTGGCAAACCCGGAAAAACGTAGACTGACGCCTTCTTCTCGCTCTCCTCGCACGCTACTTGCACGCCGCTCTCGGACATACTGGCACATCTGAAAAAAAAACCAAAAAAAACCCACCATGTCACTTTTATTTCTGATGTAATATCGAACTATGTATTCAAGGTTTCTTATAAGATATCATTTCTCCTTTAAGTCGCAAATATTGTTCCAATTCCTTTCCCTCATCAAGGCAACATATCGATCTGACCAGATTCTGTTAGCACCACTAGGTGGGGACTTCCGGGTGTTTATTTTGTGGCTCATAATTTGAAATGTCCAATAACTGGAGATATGCCAGAATTTATTACCAAGGAGAAAAAAACTGTAGGATAGATAGAAAATATGTACCTAAATTTAGAAACTAGGTTGTACAGAAGATCAATAGAAACTTTAGACGCGGAACAAGATGATTTTTTAATTAACATAAAATATTTTAATCAAAATAATTGTTTCAGAAGACAATTTTGTCATTATTACAAAGTTCCTCTACATATTATACATACATAAGGGAAAGCAAAAGTGTGATAATTTGGACTCACCTCAATCGAATTTATTGTTGCTTTATTTTTACAGATTATTTGAACTAGTAAAAAGTTTGGTAAATGATGTGTCATTATACGATATAAGTATAATTATTGTTGGAAATCCGATTTAAGTTATTAGGTTTAACCTAGCTAGTCTCAAGGAACGGAAGTAAGATAAAAAAAATCTTTTTTAACAATCCTCTCGAAATCAACATTAATTTTTAAATAGTCACAATCAGATCTTTATTACAGGTAATGAGGATTTAAACGAGAAAGTTTTATGTGAGAAATTTTAAGTACATAGTAAGGAATGATCTTTTGCAACCTTATCGTATGTTGATTGATCAATACCGCAATCATTTCTAAAAGTAGCGTGACCACAATCGTTTAATGTTTATTAAACCTATAACTAAAAAGAAGAAGAGCTTTTATAATGAATTTTATTCAATTTTTTCATTTCCCTGACTTCCCTGACATGTGGCTACCCTGTTGGATACGCAAAAGTATGTAACAGGTAACTAATATATGTTATATCTTTCTCACTTTATTATAGTAACAACCAGCATCTCACTGCGCATACTTTGTGTGACATTAGAGAGAGGGAATTGGGTTAAATTGTGGGGGCCTCTGCTTTGAATTTTGTTAATATTGTATATTGTGAATCAAGTGCAGAAAATAAGCAGTTTCAAACAAGTGTGAAATTCGTTGTACGAGCTCAATTCTGGTGGCATTTATTATCATTATTTATTTATTATATATATATATATATAT
>UCOH01006917.1:0-39245 GCA_900474275.1 Synergus japonicus
CGGTCGGTCAGGTAACATCCCCAGGTTAGTTCAGTATTCATGGCTATGGTTGCGCCCTCTAGTCATGAATACTTTAGCCAGGTGTACGGCTGTAGTTGCGCCTTCCAGTCGCACACCTGGTGAACCTTATTCGAGGAAGATGTTCGTCAGTTACGTATTATCCCCAGGTCAGTCCGGGATTCACGGCTATTGTTGCGCCCTCTAGTCGTGGATGCCTTTGCCAGGTGTACGGCTGTAGTTGCACCTTCCAGTCGTACACCTGGTGGATTTCACCTGAAGAGTCTGTCCAGGTCGGTCTTACTCCAGGTCAGCTCGGGATTCACGGCTATGGTAGCGCCCTCTAGTCGTGGATCCCTTTGCCAGGTGTACGGCTGTAGTTGCACCTTCCAGTCGCACACCTGGTGAACTCTACCTGAAGAAAACGTCTAGGTCGATCCCGTTCGCTCTGCTACGGTTGCGCCCACTAGCAGAGAGAACAGTCAGTTCCCCGAGTGTAGGCTTTGCTACTCTCTGACGAACTGCGACAAAAAGTATCGGCGCACCTCTTTTATATGCTTTGGAGTTGCGTAACTTGCGGTCGGTGAGTTGGTGGGGATAGTTAGCTGAAGACTTCTCGCCTCGAGTCGAATGGCAGGGAGTGGTACGTGCAGAGCTCTTAGTCAGCCGTTTTGTATAGAGAACGGTGATGGGCTTTAACCGGAGAATATGACCGAGAATCTTACCGGAAATATGACCGGGAGTATAAGAGCTCTGCATGTATGTGATGGGCGACAATATCGCCCGTCACAGTTTTAACAGGTGACCAGTTTTAAAGGAGAGGGGATTGTGATGCCGAGCGGTATGCCGTCCGGGTTTTGCGCCTACTGGTATGCCAGTAAGGCGTGAGAGAGCGCCGGGATCTACTGGTATGCCAATAGCCCGACTTCCAGCGTTGCCGAGCAGTGTGCCGTCCGGGTGTTGCACCTACTGGTATTCCAGTGAGGCGGGATGCTGGGTCCTAGTGGTACCCCAACTGATCAGCTTGTTTGAGAAACGGTATGCCGCCTCCCAAACAATCTGAGATTCCTCGTCGAGCACGCCTTTTTATTCTCTAAGGGCCTAAAGGGGTCGCATGGTGAGGGTACAATCCTTTCGGTGGGAGATGCGCGGAAAACACTTTCTCGGTATCCGCGCTTGTCTCAGTCCCCGTCACGCGGCATTCGCCGTATGAGTAGAAATTGTCTTCGCCGCGCTATAGTCGGACCTAAGTCTGAGTATTTTGAGGCGAAGATTCTTTCTCCTTTTCCCTGAATTAATTCTAATTTTAATTTTAATTCTTATTCTCTAGTTTACATTTATTTTATTTAAATTTATTTCCGAGGTAGCAATGTCGTTTGGGGTTTTTGCGTCTGGGCGTATATCAAAGTACATCAAAAACCAAGGATTAATTGTTCTAGTTTTGTTTTGTGATTTTTTCCGACTCGATCGTCATCTGGTGTAGTGGAAGTGACGAGTCGGATGACGTATACCTCCAGTTAAGCCTATTTTGAAAAATTCCAATGTAACCATCTTGAACTTGTGGGCAAGGAAAGCATAGCAGAGGACGCCTACTTCAGCGAGAACCGTTTCCGCATCATGAAGCCGTCTACGTGTGGACTATTAGCTATCTTTATGATGAGCAAGTTCGTGTTGAGAGACAGTTATCGGCTCCAGAGCCTCAAATGTCCGCACTATGTGCATATTCTCAGTTCTATTTGCCTCGGATAAACCTACCGACATTTTCGGGTTAGAGAGAAAATTGGGAGACATTTCGGGATCTTTTCTGGTCTATGGTGCATAATGTAGTGACTTTAACGTCCATACAAAAGTTGTACTATTTAAAAGGAGCAGTCCGAGGTGAGGCAAAAAATGCGTTGAATACGCTTCCAACAACAGAGACTAATTACAACACTGCCTGGAACTTAGTATTGAGTCGTTATGACAACAAGCGGTTATTACTCCATGACCACCTCAAAGGCTTAGCCTCGATCAAGCCGCTCCAGAGAGAAAATGCAATTGGATTGCAGACGTTGGTGGATATGCTGGTTCGACGAAGAGAGGCATTGACTCCCCTCCTCCAATGCCCAATTGAGCATTGGGACCCTTTTTTCACATTTGTGGCTGCAAAAGGAATGGATTCTGTGACTCGGAGTGACTGAGAAAATCAATTAGCGGAGGAAGATACCCTTTCGGGCTTCGATGTAATTGGAGCCTTTTTCCAACAGCGTGTTCGATCGCTCAAAGCTATTGGAGCATCTCACAAATCACAGAATGTCATTCCTTCCACTTCGTCTCATCTAAAACAACGCTCCAACTGCTTGAGACCTTCAAAAGTGTTTGCCACCTCGTTCGGCCCTTCTACTTCAACGTATTCCTGTGAGATTTGCCAAGAGCAGCGTTTCCTTAGACATTGCCAGAAATGGACCAAGTATGAAGCTCCTCTATGGCTCCGAAAAGCAATTCAACTGCGTCTTTGCTTTTAATTGCTTAAAACCAGGACATCGGACATACCAATGTCCATCTAAAGGGCGTTGCAAATCCAGCCGATCGAATCATCACACGAGTCTGCTGAAAGCATTGAATCGTAAACGACTCAGCAGTGGGAGATCAGGCAGCTCAGCACTTAAAACAGCTCGTTCGAATTCCGGATCTAACCTTTCGGTTTCTCCTAAACCCACATCATCATCCTGACCAGTTTTACTTGCTACTGCCCAAGTCGCCGTACAAACACTCACTGGACCTCACATCTACACGAGAGCCCTACTGGACCCTGGCTCTGAATTCAGCTTGATCTCCCGCGCCCTAGTTCGGCGTCTAGGACTTCCGCAATACGCCATTAATATTCCCATCAGTACTGTCGGCAATAAACCCATCGCAATAGCTCGTCGACGGGTTTAGCTGCACCTTAAACCTGATGGAGTCTCGTTCCCCATCGAGGTGAACGCTTTAGTGCTCTAAACTCTCGATATTATCACGCCAGCAACAAGGATTGAGTGAAAGGAATGGCCTCATTTGCGATTTTCATTTGGCGGATCCAGACTTTTCTAAGCCCAGACCCATTGACCTGCTTTTGGGGGCCGACATTTACGGTGCTCTTTTACTAGACGGCGTACACCAAGGCCCACCGAACACTCCTATAGCTCTTCGAACTGTTTTTGGATGGGTTTTATTTATGTACTCATTATGTAATTGGGTTTAATTTATGTACTCATCAGACGGATAGCCTTACAGATATGATGAAGCAATTCTGAGAACAGGAAGAAGTATGAGTATCGCCTCTGTCCTCTCTTGAGAATGCAGAGTGTGAACGCATCTTCACCAGCGAACATCGGCGAGACACGAGAGGTCGGTACATAGTACGTCCCTCTCTTCGACCATCTTGTCTTCACAATTTAGGAGATTCTCTGCAAGCCGCAAAGCGAGTACTTAACTCCGTATGACTACGATTGAAAACAAACGCGTTGCTGAAAAAATCATACAATAAGTTGATGTTGGAGTATGAAAAACTCGGACACATGCGTCTGATTCCACCTGATAAGGTTGGAACTCCCAAGCCCACCTATTACATTCCGCATCATGCCATTTGGCGGAATGCGGACGGGCATCAAAAACTTCGTGTTGTTTTCAATGCCTCTCAACGAACTACTTTTGGTCCAGTATTGAATCATGTTGTGTACACTAGACCAAAACTACAGACTGATCTTGCTGCTGTCTTGATGCGTTGGAGGCCTCCCCGCATTGTTTTCCCGACAGAGATATAGATCTTCAGCGTATCATATGGAGGAAACCTGGAAATATCGAGGATAGTCACTATCAGTTTCTAACTCTGACCTACGGAATGTCCAGTTCTCCATACCTTGCGATTCGAGCTCTTCAACAATTGGCAACAGTTGAGGAACAAAATTATCCCAACGCGGCTGAGGTGATTCGAAAGAATATCTATGTGGATATTTTTTCGGAAACAAGTGATGAATTTTCTGCTGCTCAGCTACAAGATCAACTGAATCAGTTGCTGAAATCTGGGGGAATGCATCTTAAAAAGTGGGCTTCCAACTATCCACAACTTTTAGAAAAGATACCTGTGTCTGATAGACTTCGACCAAGTTGGCTGCAATTCGAAACGGAAGGCCCAGTTAACGCTTTGAGAGTCGTCTGGGATCCAGTTTCTGACGAATTCCGCTTTAAAGCACCAGTAATCGACGCTAACCGAGCGATCACCAAGAGAAAAGTGCTTGCCGGCATCGTGCGACTCTTTGACCGAGTTGGATGGCTAAGCCCAATCACTATCGTTGCAAAGGTATTCATTTAAGATCATTGGAAGGGTAAAATCAGTTGGGATACCCCTTCATCTTCTTCGACGGTGGACTGAATTCCAGAATAATCTATCTAAGATAGAAAAAATACGCTGTCCACGTTGGGTAGGCTATCATCCAACCGGTCGACTCGAAATCCTCGGCTTCGGGGATGCAAGCAAGCATGCCTTTGCCGCTGCAATTTATATTCAAGTGCTGTCCTCACACGCAGCTTGCAGAGTATAACTTCTAACATCAAAAACTGTGTGCTGCTGTGTTAGTCGTTCGATTAATAAACTGGGTGCGCCAAGTGCTGGAAGTGCCTGAGTCAGCCATCTACGCCTAGTCGGATTCTAATAATGTTTTGAGTTGGCTTTAAACTAATAATCCCTCTCGTTGGCCGATCTATGTTGCCAATCGAGTTTCCGACATAAAACGCAATCTTCCCCACGTCTCCTGGCGGTACATATCAACTAAAGAGAATCCTGCTGACATTGCTACTCGAGGAACGTACCCTAGTGCTTTAGAGAAGTTCGCATTGTGGTGGCACGGTTCTGAATGGCTATCAGCAACCGAAAACCAATGGCCGTCCGTTGCCTGTTCTCCTGATGAGCCCCGAGAACAAGATGAAGAACTCAATCCGCCAAATAGGGTGATTTGTCACGTATCTCATTATCCTTCAGCAATCAGCAAGTTTTCTTCGTTGACTCGTCTTACAAGAATCATTGCGCGATCATCTGCGTTTTCAACTCCTACTGAAACCTCTCATGGATGGTACAAATTCAATGAACCAACCACTCACTCCTAAAGAAATTCATCGTGCGTTCCTTGCTTGTGTTTGCTGGACTCAGAGTTCCAGTTTCAGTGAGGAAATAGAAATTCTACAGCAAGGAAAGGAACTAAGCAAACGAAATCCGTTGATACGTTTACATTCCTTCCTTGACTCAGGCAAAATTCTGCGAGTCGGTGGACGACTGTCTCATTCGCAACTGCCTTACAATCAACGGCACCCAGTCATCCTGCACGGCGACAGCCCCCTCTTTCAAAGCTATTGATTGATTGAGCACACCGTACAGCTTTACATGGTAGATTCCAACTGACATACTCGTATGCTGTTCGTCGCGCTTGGATTATTCACGGTCGCGTTCGTGTAAAAGCGCATATCTCTTTCAATCCCTAGTTCTCTATTCTTTTCTATCTCATGCCTATTCTTGGCTATACCTTTCTATCATCTTTCCAATCAAAATTCGCTTCTATCTCTTTTGATCCCCAAATATTGTATTTACAAAATCATTATGCGTTTTTAAAATATTAAAATTAATAAATTAATAAGGAAGAGGTAGCTGTATGGATAGAAAGAGATAACAATTCCTGTCAAAGGCAATGAATTTAGGGATAGAAAGAAATAAAAATTTTTTCTGTATAGAGATAGAGTGAGAGATAGAAAGAGATCGAGTTTTGGGTATGCAAATCGGCTACTTGAAAGAGATAGAAAAGTTCTATCTCCTTCTCTCCCCAAATTTCTATCTCTTTCTATCTCTTTACTTCCAAAAGGGTGGGGCAGAAATCAGGGGTTTTAAATACATAGCAGTAAATGTTGATTGACAAGGAAATAGAAAGAGATAGATGAGGATAGGGGAGAGATTGAAAGGATCAGAAAAGTGGGATTAAAAGAGACTGGAGCGAATTTTGATTGACAAAAAGAAAGAAAGGTGTAGGTGATAATACCCTAGTGGAAAAATCTTCTGGCGTTGGCCAGACTCAGACTAGACCGTCTGGACTCTAATCTGGCGCAGATCAGACGGTTAAGTTTGGGGCTGTGCATACCTGTAACACTTTTGCAAAGTTTGTGACTAGATGGTCTAGCCAGCCGCTTGTCAGTCGCTAACTAGACGCTGAAAAATAAAAGTAAATCTTATAAAAAATAATTATTAATTAAGAACATGGTTTATTCGTTGACATATTATGGATATACTTATAAATAATCGATATTTGTAAATTTTAACGCATATATAACAAATAAAATTTCGCACGCAACCGGGAGAAATCGAACGCATGACCTACGAGATGCGAGTTTAGCTCTCTAACCATTACCCTAAGCTTCGAGTTGAAAGTAACACATTTTTTCCACGGTACACTCAACAACTCAACCATACACAAATATTAAATTATCTCAAAATAATTTAATTAAAAAAAGCTTCTGCGTTAATAATGAATGAAATACGTAAATAAAATTTTTCATGTTTTTAATGTTAACTTTTACAAAATCTACAACCGTAGAATTTATTGATATAAAATTCATATTAAGTACTCTTAAAGTACATATTAAATTTCCTCTATTACTGACATGCATTAAAATTGATGTAAGTAAACACAAAAATTTATTTTGGTAGTATTAGTTTTGTATAATATTTTGTATAAGTTATTTAGATACCCTATAAATTTCTCGAAAATTGAAAAAAATCTGGCGGATTAACACTTGGAAATTTTTATGGTATGGATTGCAGTACAGTCCCAGATCTGGACCACACTAGATTGTCAAGACTATAAAAAAATTTTTAATAGTGTTAATTTCATGTTTTAAATAATTTTAGACACCCTAATAGTTTTTCGAAAATGTTGAAAAAAATTTTGCAGATTGAAACTTAGAAATTTTTATTGTATGGATGACGGATCAGTCCCAGATCTGGGCCAGACTAGATGATCGAGATTAGACGGTCTATACGATACCAGATCTGGGCCAGATCTGACATCAGAATTTTTCCACACGGGTAGGAGAGAGATAGATAGGAATAAAGAAGTGGGGATTGTCAGAGATAAGAGCGAATTGAGATTGACAAGGAGACAGAAAGAGATAGACTAAAATATGCGTAAAATAGGAAGGAATATAGATGTCGCAATTTAAAGTGATAGACGTAGATGTCGATTGAAATGGAGATAGAAAAGGATATACAGATATATATATAGAATGAGATAGAGAAGTGGAAATTGAAAGAGATATGCGTTAGTGTGTATTGAGATGGGGCTAGAAAGAGATAGGCGGATCTAGACAAGAGATAAAAAGGTAGAGAAAAGAGGAGATTCAAAGAGATGAGCATGAACTTGGATTGAAATGAGATAGAAAGGGATAGGGAAATGAAGATTAAAAGAGATAAAAGCGAATGAAGATTGACAAGAAGATAGAAAGTGATGGACAGATATATGCAGAGGTAGAAAGAGGAAGAAAAGTAGAGATTAAAAAATATAGGAGTGATTAGCGATTTCCAAGGAGATAAAAAAAGATAGATGAAGGTGGACAAATGTTAGAAAGAGATAGAAAATTGGAGATTGAAAGCGATAGGTTGATGTGGATTGCGATGAAGATAAACAAGAGATAGAAAGGGATAGAAACGAAGAGATTCAAAAAGATAAGCGTGCATGTGGATCGCCACAGAGATATAAGCAGATAGGGGGCATAGGTAAGAGACAGAAAGAGATAAACAATACTTATCCCTTTCTATCTTAGAGATAGAAGGAGATAGAAAGGGATAGGATTTCTATCTCTTTACTATCAGCAGGGATCTGTAACTACTTAATGATTTCCTGTATTAGAATTTAAGGGGTTAGTACCAAAGAACATTTTTGAAAAATTTATTTTCTAAAAAGTGGAAATTCTTATAATAAATATATGTAGAATTGTTGGGTTAATCGATATTGTGGTGATAAATGAAGCAAATTACCTTGAAAATTGAACTCAAGGTCAAAATTGATGGTACAGTTAAATGGCTCTTTCGATCCTGGTAAACTTCTGTCTAAACCATTTTATCGTAAATAAAGTATTTTAGAAGATAATTATAGATTAAAATGAATCACCCTGTATTTTAGATCCAAAACTAAACGCGTTTTTCTGAAAACAACGTTTTTCGACTTGGCGTGCATGATTCAGAAAAAACTATTGGACTGATCGGGCTGAAATATGGATATGTTATTCTACACATATGTCGTTATGGCATGAACCAAAATCATAATTATTGAGTAATATTTAACCCTTTTTTAAAACAATTTACGGTTAAAAAAACGTGAAAAATTTTCAAGTCGGCCATTTTGTATTTATTTTTTTTTTATTTCAATTATTTTGGTTCATGCGATAGAGACATATGTGTAAAATAACATATCCAAATTTCAGCCCGATGGGTCCAATAGTTTTTTCTGAATCATGCACGCCAGTTTTTAAAATGGGTAACTTTCGGCAGTCATAACAGCCAGATATATTATTAAAAACACAAAAACAATTATTTTTTGTTTGAAGAATGCAGTTTGAAACAAAAAAAAAAACATGATTTTCGAAGGAATTTTTTTTTTAACGAGTTTTCAAAGATTTACAAGCTTGGAAGCAACTTGGAACCTGTCTAAATCGTGGACGCGTTGTCTGAATTTAAAGAATATCAGATTGTAAAGTCATTTTGACCAATTAGAGACTTCAAAATGGCGCGGGAATTGCAAATTTTTTTCACAGAAACGAAGCAATTTAAAAAAAAATTATAAATAACAAAAAGTGCTTAGAATTGGCCAAAAAATGCCCTTGAATTTTTTGAAAACGATTCTAGTGGTTTTTTGGTTTTGCAAATTGCCAATTTTTGATAATTTGAAAAAATCGTTCGAATCACTTTGAGAAACTTCAAGGGCATTCTTTGGCCAATTCTAAGCACTTTCTGTTCTTAGTAATTTTATTTCTACAGTGCTTCATTTCTGAGAAAAAAATTCATGAATGTTCTGGAAAATATTTTGCAATTGGGGCGCCATTTTGAAGTCTCTAATTGGTCAAATTGACTTCGCAACCTCATATTCTTTAAATTCAGACATCGCGTCCACGATCTAGATCGGTTCCAAGATGATTCCACGCCTGTAAATCTTTGAAAACTCTATTAAAAAACAAATTCCTTCGAAAATCATGTTTTTTTTTGTTTCAAAATGCATTTTTCGAACAAGAAAAAATTTTTTCGATAATTTGAGTGATACCACCGGAAAGAATACACTTCAAACTATAAGTATAGATATTTTAGTTTTTTTTTCTCGAAACGCAATAGCTGTGAGCGCGGGAAGAGGGGTGTTCAATGTGTGTCCGGCTGGATGTTAATGGGTTAAATAGCTAAATTCATTCAAATTTCAATTTACTAAAAATCTTGAGTCCCTCTAACCCGACTGGAATTAGTGTTCCTTGAAACATAATCAAACTGCACTACTAATCATAGATCTATAGTGTTCACGGCGCCGGGAGAGGCAACTTTCACTCTAGTCCAGAATTCCTCTCATGTAAATACGTGATTGACGCAAATTATTAGAACGTAATAACTCTAGGAGAACAGCAGCGAAGTTTTAGTGTATATTAACTTTTTAAGGTAAGCCTACCATAGGCCTACGCTAAACTTTGTCCATCTATTATCAATTGTTTTATATTTTTTATGTATTTTTTACCGTTGTTCCGATGCAATGGTTCAATAGAAAAATATCTAAATTTGTTTTTATTTCTCCTCTGTTTCTCTCTCCCAAAGAAAACTCAGTTATTTTTCTATTGAACAATCGGAACAACGTAAAAAAAATGGTACGAAAAGTGGAATAGTTGGTAATAGATGCGCGCACAGTTTGTCGATATTGTGTTAATGTCATGTTAGTGTGAATGTCGATTTCACTCTCATATTTTGGACTTAATTTTGGAATTTCTCTTTTTAAAATTTATTTAAAACTCAGAAAGTCATCAAAACGAATCTATTATATTAATCTACATTAATCGTTAAAATTAAATATTACTAGAAAAAACGTTTTCTGTGATATTCATCATTGTAATAAATCAGAGTAAAGAATAAAAAAAATCCATTAAATTTGAAGAGGTACAACAGACTGTGACTGCCGACAACCACTAAGTAGTGAAAGCTTCTTCGTCACTGAGAATCATTTGGATGATGTATAACATCAGCATATGTAGGTATAACATAAAATACGAACCGTAAGCAGAGCATAGATAAATTCATGCATAAAATTTAACGTTCGCTGCTCAGCAGTACTGCGAGGCTACTTTATACCCATGGTACAAACTTTCCTCAGCAGACGCAACGCTATTGCTGGCACGTGAAAATGTCTCCGATATAATAAGAAAGTTGAGACTGAATAATGCTCCGATATATTTTTCGGAATATTCTCTTCCGAAAGTTTATTCATGAAATCTATTCCACAAGCTTTTTCTGGACGTTTTTCAAATCATAGAATCATACCGCAAATAATGTCACTAATGTTAGTACTACCCTTCATTGTAAGGCGTGCGCTCTTAATGAATTAAAAACAAAATTACATGCTTAATACCTTTCACTTGAATACTTTATAATTCCTAGTTAAAAATTATTTTTGAAATCTCGTATTATAATTTTACTTCTGTTTGTTCCTAGTTATGCTAAATTTTTCTCTACAAGAGGACATGAGAACATCATTTGGATCACGTTCCTTTTTTTCCTTTTATTTTCGTTCACCCCTCGTCTATTTGAACGTGCTTTTCATCCGGTCGGAGGGGAAAAGAAAAGTAGATCATGCCTGCAGTGGAATCGCGATAATAATTTCGCGATTCTCGGTGTGCCCAATATGCGCAACGATTTCCGATAAGCACAAGAAAGGGAAACTTGTAGGTATGATCGTTCGCATGCAAACGAAGAGAGTCTGTCGAGGAAATATCGTACTCTCTCTCCAGTATCCGCAAAAGGTGACGCCACATTCGAAAATTATTCCGATTTCCAACCAACCTTCTTTCTCGATCCAACTACACACAAACCTTCACAGCTTTTTCAATACGGTGCCAGACGTGCGGATTTTGCATTTACATATCGGAGGAACGAATGTTTCTCTGATTTTATAATTAAAAATTATACCACATGCAATTTAAATTTCTACTCACAAGAAATTAAGAAAATTTTTATTGAAAGTTTGAAAATGAAAGTTCATGGATCATGGATTTTTAGCCCAAGGCGTTCACGATTCCTTTAACTGTTCTTGATGAAAACGAAAACGTTACTGGTTCAATCGATGATTTTGAAAATAATCCTTCACAAAGCATACGTCCCACTTAAAAATTCGTATTAAGGTAAGTTACACTTGAACCTCCCGAATTTCACAAAATCCAAACCGGAGAGCCTCTCGAATTTCACCAAATTCCTGCCCTCAAATGTCACACCCATTGCGCATGCGTATTGCGTATTTTCAGCATTTTAAACTGCGCGCCAATAGCAACCAATCAGATGCTGAGTGCCATGGCATGCGCACTTATCACGTGCTTAATGAAAAACCTGTCGGTGAAATTCGAGAGGGGGATGCTGTGAAATTCGGGAGGTTGTGAAATTCGAGGTGAAATTCTAGAGGTTCGAGTGCATTTCGGAAAATAAATATCAAATAAGTACACGGAAAGAAATTTTGTACAGCAGCGATACTTATAGGTACCTCTGATGAGCAAAACTGTAGTGCTGTAGTACGCCCTCTGTTTATGACGATTGTTCTCCCAGTTAGGGAACGCTACCGTCCCTATTTGGCGTAAATATTGCCTTAGATTTTTGAAACAGCAACGGACCGCACGCAAGCTGTAGTATAGAGAGGAACGTTGTACTAAGTTTAAGAGACCGACGCGTTGCCAAAATTGGCATCGCTGTCGCTTTCACACCTCGGTCGCGTTGCCGTAGTACCGTAAGTGTCGCTGTTGTACAAAATTTCTTTCCGTTTAGGTAATTATTTTCACTTATAGACGTCTTGGGACATCTTTTTGCCGAAAAAACAAAATTCCAAATGTGAAAAAAATTTTTTTAAAATAATTCCCCAAAATTCAGATTCAAAAAATGAAAATTTTTGAAGTTTCAATTTTCCGAAAATATAAAATACCTGAATTTTTGTATTTGAGAAAATAAATTTTTTTTGACGTTAACATTTTCGTACAAAACTTATGTTGAAAATTTTTTTTCAAAATTTTTTTTCAAAATTTAGGATCAAATAAATTTCAAGAAATTTAAAATTCATTTATTAAAAAAGAAAAAACATATGGTTTTAGGGGCATGTATTACTTACTAGAGGAAAGTGTCAATTATACATAAACAGAAAATGAAACCGTACCATCGAGACATTTTATTTCTGGAACGTTTAAGGGAGCTACAAAGAGCTTATAATTATACAGAGAACCAAATCCTAAGAGAATTTCCAGAGCTTCTCAGAAGAGACGCGCAGCTCTGGTTCAGAAACTGCACAGCTCACTTAAATTCTTTTCCGGAGTTGGAACAAAAATTGAGGAGCTTCTATCTGCCACCATCCGAGCTAAGACAATTGGGCCAACAGATTTATAATTGGTATCAGGGATGAAATGAAGGAATACGAGACGAGTAGAAGAGATCCAGGAAACCCAGGAACAACAAAATAAAGAGTCTGGCAACGACCAAAGAGCAACTTTTAGGCCACCCAGACAACATACCGCAAATGTCTCTCCAACTTATGATCCACAAGCAGTTTGTTGGCGCTGTAAGCAAGGCGTTTCTGCCGAAACTCACCTAAGAGGTTTTGCTCGCAGTGCGGAAAGGATGGAGCCCTTACCAAGGAATGCCCTTGTCCGAAGCCGGGAAACGCAAATGGAGCCGGGCCCCACTAGGCTCACCCCCGGCCCTCTATGCACCACCATCCGATGAGACACGGATTTTTATCACCACCTTCATCGGCTTGTCCATCTTCAAAGCCTTAGTCGACCCTGGATCCGTCTGCTCATACGTAGACGAACAAATCGCCCAACGTTTCCTGACACAGGGTTAGACACAACGGGAAAGCGTCACAATCGCCGTAATGGCCGACGGAACCGAGACACCGCTCGGAAAATGTTTTTCCGATAAACTTTCTGCAATTGGCAAAACCATAAATTATTTCCCTAATTATTTAAGGGAGACCTGTACCGTCGAAGGACCCATATCAATGAGCCATCTAAGGTCAGAAGAGCAAAGGATCGCTGAAAAATTTCTAGAGGACCAAATAAAACGCCTTACAGCCGTCAAAGAAGTAACACCGCTGGCCAAACACGAAATTCGGCTGATTGATCTAAGTCCACTCAAACAGCGATATCGACCGAGAAATCCGTCAATTCAAGAAATCATTGACAAGGAGGTTAATGAAATGATTGCAGAAGGTATTATCCGCCCATCAAACAGCCCGTAGAGTTCACCAATACTCATCACACGCCGCAAGGACGGAAGAGCTAGATTCTGCATAGACTCTCGCAGAATAAACCAGGTTTCAAAAAAGGACTTCTATCCAATTTCTCAAACGAACGCCATTTTAGACAAACTTCGTGGAGCAAGGGGGCCACTATTGACCTCAAAAACGGTTATTGGCACATACCATTAACCGAGGAAAGAAAGCCTTTAACAGCTTTTACCATATCTAGAAGAGGACTTTACGAGTTCAACGTAATGCCTTTCGGTCTAAATACAGCGCCATCACCCTTTCAAAGACTTTTCGACCGTATTTATTACACCGGGCATGCTCCACAGGCGTTCGCATATTTAGACGACATTGTCGTCTGCACAGGGACTTTTGAGGAACACATGTCGATGCTAAAAAAGATTTTTCACAGGTTGTACGAGGCAAAACTAAGGTCTAATCCAGACAAGTGCCATTTCTTCAGACCTAAATTATAATATCTTGGCCACGTTGTCGATGAGAAGAGGGTCTACACACCGATCCAGAAAAAGTCGCTGCAATTCAGAACCTTTCACCGCCAAGAAACATCAAAGAAGCTAGAAGGTTCTTAGGATTCATCTCCTGGTATAGACGTTTCATTAAAGATGTTTCCAGGGTTACAACACCTCTACATCAACTGTTTAAAGAGAAGGCTCAATGTGAATGGACCAACGAACATCAAGAGGCATTGAACGAACTAAAAAGAAGATTAACCTCAGCACCAATTCAATACAATACAACTTTCGTTGTGATTGTAATCAACGACCTGGAGATGTCAGATAAGCTGGCAGAGCTGAGCTCAGTTAATTGGAAAGTTAATTCAGTTAATCGTTAATCCGTAAATCTGTCGAAAATTTAATGGAAGTTAAAGTTAATCCGTTAATCGTTAACGTTAATTTTTTATACGAAGAAAAAAATTTTCCCTCTTCCCTGAATCCATTCAAAAATGTATCAAGAGCATAAAATATCTTTTCATAACATCAAAATTGAAAATTCGACTTTGGATGTCTTCATAGTGGGTTGAAAGTAGCAGTTTCAACCCTAGGTTTGAAAGTAAAAAACAACTGAAGAGAAAACATCGAAAGTCAAATTTTCAATTGATGTTATGAAAAATAGAATAAGCGCGCTCATTTTTGCGAGTGAAGCCATTCCGTAGGCCATTACGGCGATTGTGACGCTTTCCCGTTGTGTCTAACCCTGTGTCAGGAAACGTTGAGCCGTTTGTTCGTCTACGTATGAGCAGACGGTTCCAGGGTCGACTAAGGCTTTGAAGGTGAACAAGCCGATGAAGGTGGTGATAAAAATCCGTGGCTCTGCGGATGGTGGTAAGAAATAAGATATTTTGCGAAATGAAAACAAATTGAAAAAGTGAGAATTAATTAAACAATTGAATTGAAATCAATATTCAAGTTTTATGAAAGTAGCAAAGTATAATTATGGTCACTATTAAGTAAAAATAACAAGCTTTACTGTTTTTGATAATTGTCTGGCAGGCATGATCTCTTCGCCTTCAAGATCTCTTTTCCTATGGAGAACATCTGCTCCACTCCAGCACTGAATGGTATTGTTGCGTTATATTTAATGAACAAATCCACTATAACTTGCTCACTCAAGAAGACAGCATCCGTCAGAGAGTCTTTGGAACTCGTATTCCGCCAAGTCTTTAGCAGGTTCTGAGCTTTTGTTATTAGTGACTTATGGCTGTTGCTGCTTTCTTTTGATTGAGTAACTAAATGGTAGACTTGTTCATTAAATATAACACAGCAATACTATCCAGCACTGGAGTAAAGCGGATGGATTTTGAGAGTTAACGGAGGTTAACGGAAGATAGTGGAAGTTAACGGAAGTTAACTAGTCCATTAATTCCGACAGTCCGTTAACAGTTAAACAAAAATTTAACTCAGTTAATTAACGGATTAACGGATTAACGCACCGATTAACGGTCTTGCCTGGGTCTTCTCTGGGTGCATTTGGTCCAATTCTTTAATATGAACTCAGTAACACATACCCGAGGAAACTGAGTAGACGATTTACTTAGCAGAGAGAGCGTAAAGGCCTCGACCCTCTAGTTCGGTCCTACGTCTAGCTTTCAATCGTCTGCGTAGGTTAAGACGTTTTCTGTGACGGGTCATGTAATTGTACAACAATACGGAGTACAAACTGAAAATGGGAAGCGAATAATTCACACAACTAGAGTTGTGATTGGCGATCCGTAATATGTGACTCTCAGACACCGAGGATCACAGCAGGTGATCCAGAGTATCTTCACACCGGAAAACGATGAATCATGGAAATTGTTTACCGGTCGGAAAAAAAATTTTAATCAGTAAGAATGTTGCTATCATCTGAACTAGGGAGTTCCTGAAAAGAAAATTTTGGATTGCTGAACTACTGATACGAATATCACATTTGCGTGTCTTATTTGTCGTTCATTTACGCTACGCATCATTCTACAGATTTACAAGCGCTAAATACAAATCTAATGCCTCACTACAGATGAATTCGAACGTTTTCAACAAAATTTATACCATCAAGAACAAAGAGAAGGTTCTTGAGGCTACTAAAAAGACTGAAACGTCAGTAGCAATTCGGGGCCCTAAACCGATTTATCAATTGATGAGGCACATGCTTTACCTTAAAAAAGTTCAGCGAATATTGCAGTAGGCATGGTATAAAATTAACCCTGAACTCGTGTAGACTTCCTCAAACCAATGGGCAGGTAGAAAGGGTTTGGCACCATTGTAAGCTGGAGCATGGGAGGGTAACGACTCCGAATGGGAAAGCTTGATTCGAGCAAGCAAATCGCTAGGGATATAAACTAGTCTCTTAATAAAACCACGGAATGAGTATGAGAAGGTGAATGGAGAGTGTTATGTCGCCAGTTTCGCTACGGTCGAAAGATTTCCCCCAGGCCGAACGATGATTGGCGAATTCTCCAAGTTCGGTAGGCTGCTGACGTCGATTTGAAAATCGACTACCGCGAAACAATTACGATTTAAAATTATAGTAATAGTTCAGGGATTAATAAAGTGAACCCAATATCATTGATATTATTTTTAACTTTAATAATTCTTATACAATTCTTTATATAGCAGAACTTGTATAAAATTCATTACGTCTAAACGACTTAAAGGTAGATGATGAACTGAAGAACTGAGAATGTCATCCTGTCTAACCGCCCGCTCTGCACGGTAGCTCTCCGACGGACTTGCTAGTAGGATGGGGAGGGTTTTGAGGCGTGTATATTTAAAGGTAGTGCAATAAAAGATGGGAAAAATCCAGGCTTGGTATTTTCTCCAAACTTGAGCCTTTTTTTATGGAGGGTCGAGGTACTGTTTTTCTAAGCTGGGTCGAGAGTTTTACATATGAAAAATCTTAAATCCTAACGTTGGGGAATTCCAGTACTTTAACCTTATTTCATAAAGGTAAATTTAATAGTGGGAAAATCCCAAAATATTATCCCAATGATGAGGAATTCCTATGATCAATAACACTCTAAATCACTTAAAACTAATAATATCAAGAATAAGCAATATTAGATTTATTTATATTGGTAACTTTAATTCAAATGTTCGCGCGTATATGACGTTAAAGTATGATGGCGTCGACTTCAGGGAAGTCGCACGTCGTAACAAGAGTTAGAGTTCTCAAATTCTTGAAAACTTAAACTCAGATTATATGGCCCAGAATATGACAGAATTTATGAAAGTTTAAAAGAATTTTAGAGAATTTAAGAATTTATGATGTTTAGTTGAGGTGATTTGATTGTATTTCGCGGGATTTAATATTATGTGAGAATGGTATGAATGACGTGAATCGATCGGTCTATCACCTTACACAACCCTACCGGAAATCTAGACGAGTTTTAGACAATGATTGTCTAGCACGATTGTCTAGAATTGACCCAATTCTAGACTCATGCTAAACTCATTCTAGACTTACGATTGCGTGCATAACTACGTGGCGTGACGTGATATTGAGATTACTTTGTCAGGACCGTTACTATTCGGAGGGACGATTTACATTCCGGGCAACACGTCGCGGCATGACGTCATAACAAGACGTAAATAACAAACATCGTATTCGCGAACGGGTAATCTTCTCGCCGAGTGGTAACTTTACCATAAATGACCACAACTAGATAAACACGTCATCAAACGGACTTAGATTTGTATGCTGTTTGAAAATTACCAGAGTTAGGGACAAATTCAAGTTTCCTTATTAGTTTCGTTGCGAATTAGGGGTTTTGTATCACTTTGTGATATTTCAAATAAATTTGCGTGGGGTTTTATAATTTAAATTCATCTTCGCTTTCATACTCTCATATTTGGACTTAGAGAAATTTGTCGTACTCATGGTTTGCGATGAATTAATTTTAGTTTATATCGAGTCTTTATTATCAATGATTGAATTTAAGATTGTATCTAGCCTTTCCGTAGCCATAACACGGTACTATCTTGAATCTTTTCACTTTATTTGAATAAACTTTGTTATTAGTTATTGAGATCATTGTGTATTTACTTGCCTCCCTCAGGAACCGTCCCACTCCTACAATTCTAGCCTATAAGAGGGCATTAGTTCTATTATAAGAATATCCATTCATTCTACGAGGACCAGCCCCAAGAGGAGGAGTGTTACAATATTGACAGTTAAAAAAAAAAAAATTTCAAAAAATTTTTTTTTATTTTTACAAAAATTTAAGACCAGACAAACATATATTAGCATATTTTCTTTAATTTTATAAATTTTCAATTTGATATCTTTATAAATGTAGAAGTAGCGTTACAGAGAAAAAAATGTCGGTAAGGTAGGGATCGGGTAAGTCTCACATGGCCATAAATGTTGTTCGTCGTTTCAAGAACGAACTTCATATCCATCGCCTTAGAATCCGTTCGTTTCTACAATCGCCTTCTCATCCACGAATTCACCGCCGTATTATCGTAGCGTGAGTCCCTCTCAGAGGAAAACGTATTTATATTGTTCATTGCTCTCACTTTAATTCGTTTCATGTATGTGTGAATTGTATGTCTCTTAATTTATTTCTGTTGGCCAGTTCGATTGACATATATTTGAATCTTATTTATCCTTTGTAAATTCTCATTTCATGTCTAGAAGGGTTCCCATTGAACGTCTTCTATTTTTTATGGTGCGAATTTTATGTACTTCCTGGCCAACATATTTGATTATATAGGTGTAATTATTCATCATTTTTATGTGCTTTGTTTAAATTGATTTATAATTTGTGTGATTATGAATTTATATTTCGTATATTGAATTTTATTTAATTCGCAGTCTTTTTGATAACGGTCGATTTTGAGTCGTTTCATTCAACGCTTGAAAGACGTTATCTCACCTATTGTTATTGATGTAATCTCGTGTTTGTCAATTCGAACAGCTGATTTTGACATTCCAAGTACTTATTTTCAAATTATATTTATTTATTATTGACATATTGTTTGTTTATATGGCCAACCAAACCTGCCTAACACAAGAGTTTATTATCTCATTCTCAATTTATTCTCTTATATTTAAAATAAATCAAATCTTGAATATTTTCTAAAATAATAATTTATAGATCTAAAGACAATTTTCAAATTCTAGCAGTCATGCATACGCATAGTAGCCTTATAAAAAATAGTTGGTTACATAGCAAAATTTTTATTGTTTACATTATTTACATAATTAAATTTTAGTTATTTATTAGCTAAGGTATATTTAGGAATGTAAAATATGCAAACCAACAACTTACTAGTTAATTAAAGCCACAAAATTCATATTATAATAAACGTAACATAACCTATATTCTGCATACATTTATGACAAAGTTTTTTTATTTACAAACTATGTAAAGCTCATTAAAAAGATAAATACACTATAATAGAATAAGTACAAAATAAGTTCATTACACTGTATCGATTAATTAATCAATAATTATCTCCATTGTCATCAAAATCTCTCAAATCATAAGTTCTCATAAATTCTCAGAGAATTTAAGTCTCGGTTATATTCTCATTTTGGTTACCGTTCTCGAAGTAATATAACCGACTAAGAACTCTACGGAGAGTATTCTATGCGGGAATGAGCGATCAGTCAGTCGCAGCAACATCTTGTATCATTATAAAATTAAATAAACTGTTTTGTATTGCCAGTCTACAAATTTTGCGCTCCGAATTATTAAGCTTTAAGGGTGATGGAATCTGAAAGTAAAAATTGTCAACAAATTGTCAAAAACTGTGAAAATCTGTGAAAAGACACAAATCTATCAGGTGGATTTGAAATTTTGAAGCCAAAGGCAAAAGAGGGAAAATTTAGAGGTTTTTGATATAAAAAAATAGAGAGAAGAAATTAATAAGGGGCGCTTGATCATCAGTTTTTCGAAAACTCACTTTTATAATCCCAAAATAGCGTGTAATTATTTCTTGTCAGAAACGACAGACATTTTGACTTCCATGATGGAAGAAACTAAATATTGACAGCTGCGACAGTACTCTCAAACGGGGCACCCTGCATGCGCAGCACGTGTTGGCTTCCTGATAGAGAAATTCTCCCATTGGTCAATTTAATTCGATTTTGAATTACGCGCCAGATTGCAGTCAATTGCAGAAATCTCTAGCAGGAATCAATATTTAGTTTCTTCCATCATGGAAGTCAAAATGTCCGTCGTTTCTGACAGGAAATAATTACACGCTATTTTGGGACTATAAAAGTGAGTTTTCAAAAAACTGATGATCCAGCGCCCCTTATTAATTTATTTTCTCTATTTTTTTTTTATATCAAAAACCTCTATATTTTTCCTCTTTTGCCTTTGGCTCGAAAATTTCAAATCCACCTGAAAAGTTGACAGAATTAGGCAGACGCGCAACAAGCGTCTCAAAACAGTGGGTGTCGGGAGCCACCCTACACATTAAAAGTCAATAAAAAAAGAAAAAGAACAGATTAAAACCCATGAAAAATTGAGTTTAGTGTAGAATTTTATTATCTATCTAATAATTTGGACATCCAAGTATATTGCAAGTAGGTATACTCGAATTACTGTCAGGAGGTCCTAACCCCGTTATTGTTGCGCCCCTGAGATCTGAGTTTTTCTACATGAGAAATTTTCAAATTCCATCAGCCTTAAGCAAAGGTAGACTGTTCTGTTCTATTTCTAACACATGTTTTTATTTCCAGGTGGCGAGACGGAATTCGACCTCTTTATTATGCCTTCGTGGCAGCTTCGGTTATTAGCATTAAGGTTGATGGAATTTGAATAACATTTATGTAGAAAAACTCAGATTCCAGAGGCGGAGCAAGCATGGTGTTCTGGGTGTCAGAATACCCAGGCAGTAATTCGAGTATACCTACTTGCAATATACTTGGATGTCCAAATTATTAGATAGATAATAAAATCCTACACTAAACACAATTTTTCAGGGTCTGAATTCCGTTTTTTTTCGTTTTTATTTAGTTTTAATGTGTAAAGTGATTTCCGACTTCCACTGTTTTGAGACCGTTTTTATGCGCCTGTCTAATTCTGTCAACTTTTCAAATGGATGTGAATTTATTTTTTTAAAGGCAAAAGAGGGAAAATTTAGGGTTTTTTGATAGTAAAAAAGAGAAGGAAGAAATGAACAAACCATGTTAACCCATTAGTTTTCTAAAAAATCACTTTTGTAGTTCCAAAAGAGCGTGAGATTATTCCATGTTAAATACGGAGGACATTTTAACATCCATGATGGAAGAAACAAAATATGACAACTGCAAGCACGTTAAACACAACACAATACATTTAACAAAAGAAATAAACAAAAAATGTGTCGATTTTTTATTCTCGATATTTTGAGAGCACTAAATGAACCTTAAATTCTGATCAGGAAAACGAGATGGTAGAATTAGTTTTTTTTTAATTGTTTAAATAATGGTTGTTTAAACAATTGTTATTTAAACGGTTTTTTAGAACTTTTCTCCTGATATCTCTTGAGCCTAAAATGAGTCTTAACATATGTGGGAGCTCAAATTTGATTTTATTCAGTGATTTTGATATTTTTCATAACGTTAAGCTGGCACAGCACAGTACGTTTTTTAAAAAAATAAATGAACAAAAAATCTGCCAATTTTTGAAGTAAAAAATTTATCTGTCTTGGGAAATTTTATTATGAATACATATTTCATAACTAGCTTTTTATATGTATAAATTCTCACAGTATCAACCTTGAAAGATAATAATTATTACGTACAAGATACACATAGAAAAAAGTTCATTAAACTTTACATAACTCGTCTTATAGTAGAGGATACGGTTTGTGATTTGATAAAAATTAAAATCTTCTTGATTTTTTCTACGAAAAACGTAGAATAGTTGTATAAAATCTAAAACTTCAGCTAATATACAATCTATATCGAAGAAGTCTCGAAAATTTAGAGTGCAATTCTAGAAAACGATAATTATCGTTTTCTATTGTAATCGATTTTGCGCGGAAAAAATGTATTATTATTATTATTATTATTATACGCTAATATCTTTTCACATGTTTACGTACAAGATTATTTACTATTTACACACACAGTTACTATACTATTTATAAACGCACGCTATGAAAATTTTTATTATTCGCTGCGGGTTTGAACCTGAAACTTTCGCATTATACCTCATTCTTAACGCACACTTAAAGCATCGCAGCTAAACCTAACTTAGAATTTGCCCGCTTCAGTGCTCCCAACGCAGGCCCCGAACTCTACTGCGCATGTGTCGCGCTCACTTGTATCTTTTTGCATTTTTTTAATTACTTACAATAAATTTCATTATTTTCATTATTTGTAATAAATTAAATTTTCCACATTTATAATAAACATTTTTTTTGCTACTTATAATAAATAATAAAGATGATATTATTTAGCATTTTGAATTGTACGCGAATAGTAACCAATCGGATACCGAGCGCGACACATGCTGCAACTTTGTTCAAATCTTTAAACACGGTTTTCTCAAAACTACTTTTTCCAAATCATTTGGCATGATTTCTCAAGTTCTAATGAACCGATTAACTTGAAATTTGGCGTGGACCTTCTTTATATGTCCCTATATCGTCCGAACTAGGATTATGTAAAAATTTTGTTTTTTTACTATTTTTAAGAAATTGCAAATTTTGAAAAAAGGGCAAAAAATCACGTTTTTTTTCAAACAGTCGCCATTTTGTGAAAATATTTTTTTTCCTGATTCAGACGATAGTGACATTCTTACTAATTAAGAATCTTTTTTTTTCCAACCACTAGAAGGGTTGGAATCGTGTTAATACGGACGCACCCTTTTTTCCACCCCCGCCACTCCATCATCCTGTAATTTGTTCAATTTTCGAATTTTTTTCCGTTTTGTTAGAATATTAATAAATGTCCAGTAAAAAATTGTATGGTAAAAATATTTTTAGTTTTTCTTTATCGAATTTCAAAAAACACCCAATATTTGTACCTCTAGACTAGAATACCTCCTTAAATAAACAAAGATAAGGCTTTAATAAATCCTTTCTTAAAAAATAGATGACCTGTCGAGTGTTCGCAGTTTATTCGTGATCTGATTGATTAAGAGATGGTCACGTGGGATCATCACAAGTGCGTAACGCGAAGTAATTATATAAGCGCGCGAAGTGCGGTGTGATGTTCTGATGTTATATTATGATGAATAATTCTCTTTTTTGGGAATTATTAAAATATTACATTTTTAGAGAAATTCTTTCCAACTGTAGAAGTTGAAATATTTTAGGATGAGTAATTTATTGTACACGTGACTGTCTACAAGGAGACAATAACAGTTTCACAAAATTTCTAACCTTCCGATAAAGTTTCTATAAACAGAAGATAGCGATTAAATAAGATTTCATTGTTTATAACTCAATCTCTAGAAACTTCCACGAATATTTTTTAATGGAATAACCAATTTAACAAAATGTCTTTTTGACTGATGAATAAAAACTTTTGGACATTTCACTCTGAAAATGTTAACGAAAAACGACGACGAGTTGACCATTTGTAAAAGTCAGAAACGGCCGCTCTTTCTGTCAGCAATACTTATATATGTGAAGATATGTTGCAGCACACTAGAAGTTCATGATTGATAGTGAATGATAATGGTTGAAGAGCTTCCAGAAAATGCACACAAGGAGACTTTGAGTTCAACATACAATATAGTACAACGGCAATGTAGTACGACGGAAAATATCTAACTTACTAATGCCGAGAACGATTTTCGCAACTCTGAATTTAAGAGAGATTTTATTGCTTGTTAAACTTTGACAACGATCCCATCAGCTGGTTACAGTTACCTTCAGCAGTACCCATAAATGCACAGGAACATATCCATCTATTGTGTGACGAGACAAGATCGTAAATCCTTAAGGTTAACACAGGATTTCTTGATAGCACAAGGAGAGATAGGCGGATATGTTATGTTACATCAGAAACATAAATTTTGTGATATTATAAAAAATTAATTTTGATTATTATTAACTTGGCTCTGGAAGTTACACGTTTTTCCTGGAATGGAAACGTTCAATTTAATTTATTTACTTTTATTTATTAATTACATCTGTTTTTCTGTTTTATTCTAGATGTTTTGTCACGTCTCACGACGTAATATTAACTACTAATATAACTAACTAGCAATTACCACTTATTGTCTATAATCAATGTAATACTAAACAAGGACTATCCATAATACTACGCCTTTTAAAAAAACTCTCGTTTTCACGCATCACACAAATTCATGTACTCAGATCTTCCAAATAATGTAAAACGCACATCTTCCAAGAAAACTCTCGAAATACATCATTCTTGTATTCAAACATTGTGAAACGCACACCCTTCAGAAAACTCGTTTTCAAAGTACCATATACTTTATGTACTTGAAGCCATTAAATGATGCGGAACGAACACTCCTTATTTAAATTAGGGTCAACCTATTTTTTCAAGAACACATCTTTTCTAGATGTCAAATCAAACATATTTCTTTGTTTTATTACCTTCGTTCGTACCTGCGAGAAAGTCTCCAATTCTCTGTATTCACGCTTCTTACCTAATCTATTGAATACTGCCAAAACATCGATCATTACTAGGAAGAAATATGACTGATCTAGCCCAAAGTACTTTAAGACATCCGGCCACCAGTCTATGAATCACCAGGATTTAAAGAAAACATTAATTAATGCAACTGCGTAGTTTCACCCTCCAACTGTCAACCTTCCTCGGCAATGCTTAGCGGCCATCTTGATACCGGATGATTCATTGGAAAAACGGATATAAAAATAGAGTATTTGGGCCCCAAAAGTCAGTCTGTTTTTATCTGCTGAGACTGTTTGGTCCCCAGTCTGTTTTTACCATTCGAAGTGGAATCATCGAATTATATTCATAGTCTTTTGAGTTATAAAACCTAAGCTCTGTGCGGAAAAACTTAGTAAAAAGTATCAAGTCTATTCGAGTGTTATCCGCCATCCAGGATTGGACCAGGAGAAGCTGGAGTCAAATCCAAGAGACGAGAAGGAGAGAGAGTTCAATATACACCCCCTTTTAAAATATCTAAAGGTAAGCAGATAATTCCTTTTTTTGATCAGATCTGAATAAGGAACAGGAGACTTAGTTTCTCTTTTGTTTCAGATGCAGATCAGGAGTTTGTTTCTAAAGAGGGCTTGTTTTGTAAACGTAGCTGAATAAATAACTTGTAATTCTAAATATTGGAGAGCTTATTTCAAATCACAGCGGTTGTCCTCATCCCAGTATAGGGAATCCTTTTCTCCCTATCTAAAACAAGGAAGAACCACCGTTTCCTTTACTAATTATTAAAATCTAGAGATGTGTTACGATTCTTAGGACGCAACAGTATTATCATTTGAGTTTCGGAGAATTCCTGCTTTTTCGTTTTTATGCCGCAATATCCTGAATTACTCTGCAAATACTTATAATATTTTGGAAATATCGTACTTCATCTGTTCACTGCATTGTAGTGTCACACCCCTCTCTCTTATTATGTCTATTTTTATCTAATTTATAACCCCTACTAGAAGGAGTCACCCATTAAATAAATTTATGCTACCGGACCTGTTAACCCTTCGACGCGTGCACTCTCTCACCCTCTTTCCATGAAAACCTCGGATGATGCAACTTAGAAAATGCACATGAAATTATCACAGATCCACAGAATGTTCTAGAACATCATTACACCCTAACCCTTACCGGGGTGAGGAGACAGAGGGGCAGCCCAAATTATATATAAACAGAGGAAATGATTCTCAGGAGTCACTCTCAGTCAGTCTGCAGTCTGTTTAAAAATTCAACCTCCGCCCTTAAGGATTACCAAGTCTGCGAGTTTGCGGTTCAGTCCCCTAGATTTCTGTCATTCTGAGAAGGTTGGGTAAGGGATAGCAAAATAAAATTTCGTCTTTTGGCCAGTTCTGTCGTATTACCGTCTGTCACTTCACTTGAGCTAATGGATAAATGCATTGATAATATGGCTTCATTTTCGGGTAAGATTTGCATTTACCTTTGACTAACTTTCATCAGGGAGTTAATTTCCTTCTTTAATTTAAATGTAAATTACATGCATTTTATTTTAGTTGGAGGACATAGACATGCTGTTATTACGAATGCTCTCATTTACATGTTAGCTAAGGATGATTTACCATTACATACACCTGAGCGTTCTGGATTCCAATTCTTTGTGAAGAAGCTTCAGCCCCTTTATTGTATTCCGTCTGTGCCGACTCATACTAAAAAAAATTGAACGAAAACAGACATCTGGACTCACTCCAATACTATGAAGTCCTACATCGGTGTTACTGCTCATTTTATAGAAGGTAAGAAATCAAGGATTTATAAATTGGGTAATTTATAAACTATTTTAGACCATGTGATACTTTTTTCGCGGGAAAATCGGATTCAGATAACCCAGTTTTTCCTCCACAAAAATAAATATTTAAAAAAAATGCATTTGGAGAAGTTTTTAAATGAATTAATGGACTGAGATTGACTCATTTGGATCAATAATAAGAAAAATAATTATTATGAACACTTTCTGTGTCTATCTATTTTGTTAATCTATTTTATCCTACACCTTCCTATCAGCTTCCTCCTACACCTTCCTACCAGCCTCCTCCTACACCTTCCTATCAGCAGCCTACATCTTCCTACCAGTCTCCGACACCCCTTTAACCACCACCACCTTCCTCCGCTCAACCTTCCACTTCCTTCTCTAATCCTCCACCTTCCTACCACCCTCCACTTTCTTACCCTCATCATCCTTTTTACATGCCACGTTCCCAACCACAGCCTCTTTCCTATAACAATCCTTCCAACCCTCATCTCTCTAGTCCATACCCTCCACAGAAAATACCGTCAGCTGCAGAAGCAGAAGGAAAAACAGAACAGATATCGCATTCGTATATTATCCTAAAAAATACCTATTGGGCAAAAAATTTATAGAAGTTTTTAGAACGTCCTGAAAACGTTTTTTGAACTGGACATAGGACGTTCTAGAAACTTCTTAAAATTTTTTACCCACTGGGTGTTATCCTATGTTGTATTTCTATTGTAATAAGAACAGGTTCTTAGGAAATAATCGATGTTGTCATGGGTCCACGACCCACGACCAATACACTCATAGACTTGTAGTCTAGAGTTCACATATACTCGACCAAAACATCCTCAGCATTTGGTGAAAGGGACACCACCAAACCAAGAAAACGCAACAGCAAGAGTCACATGCCCATGACTAATTAACTCGTGCACTCAGTAACCTTTTCCACTCGATTGAGGAGTAACTGAACTGTTAACATCCCTGTCGCTCGCTGCCAATTAGTGGACATCCGGACAAAAAACGAATACACGCAAATTTTCTGACATAAAAGAACTACATCGGACCAAACTCCTCAGTTACCATAATACTACCAACTGTGTAACTCGTCAGTTACAATAAGACCAGGAACCGCGTAACTTGTCAGTCCCCAGTTGCAATAAGACCAGGAACCGCGTAACTCGTCAGTCCCCAGTTACAATTAGACCACCAACCGAGTAACTCGTCAGTTACAATAATACCACCAATCCTGTAGTCGTCGGTCACTATAACATCAGGAACCCGCGGACTTATCAGTTTGAAAGTCACCTCGGGATCAGTTTCAATAACGCCGGAACCCTAGTAACTCATTTAGTTCCAAAACACCAGGAACTCGTCATACTAGATATCAGAACTAATAGAATCAGAAACTACCCCAGTTTTTGATACCAGTTTTTTAATGAACTTTTGAAGTGAACATTTTTTAATGAACTTTTGAAGTGAACATTTGTTAATCAACTTTTGAAGTGAACCTTTGTTAATTAACTCTTGATGGACTTTTAAAGTTAACTATGCTAATGAATTTATTATGAACTTTGAGTGGATCTTAAGTTAAGTTTGTGTATTCTTGATTGGATCGACAAACATTGTAAGTACACTACGAATTTCTACATTTCATTAGATCTGCCTCTGAAGTTGAAACTCTCCCTCGAAATACCTCTTTTTGTAAACACTTAATCTCAACAATTATAATTTAATACTATTTCTGTTTTGTTGTAACAATTTATAACCAATGTTAGCCATTCTCAATACATTCGTAATCATTTCGTTAGTTTTGCAACATTAATAACAAATTATTTGAGTATTTGTTAATAGTGAATCTTTTTTTTCTTTAATAAACATTTATCTGCGACAAATGTCTAAATAATTTAGCTGTTTGAAATCATTGTTTAACATATGAGCATTTGTTTATAGCAAATCTTTCCTTTTTAAATAAACATTTATCTCCGACAAATGTCTGAATAATTTATATTTTGGAAGTCATTGTTTGTTGCTTGAGGATTTGTTTATAACAAATATCTTTTAATTAATATTTTACCTTCGACATATTCCAAATTAAATTATAATAAATATCTATTTTCATTTAATAATTATAATCATTGTCTATTTTTTGTAACAAATATCTTTCAATATCTAAATAAACTCATTATATCAAGGTTAATAACCTGTGTTGTAACATTTCTTAGCTAACTTGTTGGCTATCCTCATCCCGAATTAGCCTTCTTACGAGGGTTAATCAAAACGAGGAAATTAGGGAAGATAAGAAGGAGTTATTTTGATTTTCCTTTAAATAAATATCTTAGACGTTACAGCTAATTGTTTTTTTATCTTTTTCCTCTAATTTTTCTTGTTTTAATTTTGCCTGTTTTTCAATTCTCTTTTCCCTTTCAATTTTCTTAAGTTTTTTTTCTTCTTCTTTATCGTTTTTCTCTCTTTCTTTAGCTTCCATGATTTGTATCCATTTATCAGCTGTTATTACTGAAGGTAAATGTTGAACAGCACGTTTTCGCTTTGAAGACTGTATTTTTAGGTCACACAATTATTTCATCCATAGCTTCATCTAAAGACTTTCGACGTATCGTTAGAGTATTATAATTAGATACATTTTCTTTGTTAGCGGTAGAAAATACATCAGGTTCGATTACTTCAATAATAACAGGTGATGATTGGATAACTTCATCACTGGAAGGAAGAACTGCTCTAACATCATTTGGATCTTCACTAATATCTAGGTGGATAGGAGGTTCAGGTAAAAGAGGTACTCCACAATCGGAGTTTTGGTCAGGGCTATGAGACTTTGAAGATTCCAATTGTTCTTCGACTAGAAAAGAGTAAAAAAATGTAATCAAATTAAAACATGATTCAAAAATTAATTAAACAACCGACGGATAGAAAATTACAAAAAAGATCAATATTAAGAAATTGTGTTTAAATTTTTGTTTCATTCAGTCGTAAAGATTACTCACATTCCTCAAGATTAGGCGTAAGAAACTCTGGAAACGAAAATTCAATGACATTGTTATCATTGGAAGTGAAAGAAGAAGGATTTTCAGATGCTACAGGAAGACAAGATGAAGATGGCAATTCATTCTCTTCATGTGTATCATCTTCTACAGTCTTGATCCAAAGATCATACAAAACCTCATATTGGTCATCAGCTTCCCAACCAAAACCAGTGGTTCTTGCATTTTTAAAACGTTGTAAAACGTCAGCGTCAATTTTACTTTCAACGTATTCCCGATAAGATAAAACTTTTACTGATTTTCGTGAATCGGATTCGTTTGATTCCCTTTGAGAATTTTCAGAATCTTTTATTTCAACACATTTACTATAATCAACTGCGTTAGCATCAAATGGACATAAACCGCAAACTTTAAATCCACTCTTGATGACATCTGTGAAATTTTCCTCATTAATGAGCTTTTATAAAAAACCTAGAACGTTATGCTTTAGAAGATCAGTACCGTTGTTTTCTATGCGCCAATTACGAATTGAATTCTTCCATCTTTGTTTTAAAGAAAAGAATAAAGATACGTCCAGTGGTTGTAAAATATGCGTCGAATGGGGCGGAAAACAACACAGGATGATCTGCTTTTCCTTACAGAACTTACTCAGATGGATAGACATATGAGAAACATGACCATCTAAGAAAACAATCACAGGGAGTTCAATTCCACTTTTTTCAAGAAATGGGTAGAAAACATTGGTGAAATACTCATAAAAAGATTCACTAGTCATCCATCCATTCTCCGATTTCCCTATTCCCCAATCTTTTGGAGCAGAATCAACACAAATTTTGGGTAAACGTTCGTATTTAAAAATCGTTAATGGTGACGCAAATTCTCCAGCAGCATTCACATTAAACAGTGTAGTTACGTTTTCTTTTTCATTACCAGCTATATCATAGACAGCTTTTCCTCTCTCTGCTAAGACAAGACCACCTTTTGGCGCAAGATGCATCGCCGTTTCATCCATATTAAAAACCCTTCGAGGATCTTTAAGTATTTTGACATTTTCGCTAAGCTCTTTTGCCACATGAGAAAACCAAGAACGGATGCCATTTTTAGTGACGATTGCCCGAGCCCTGCAAAGATGTTCGGCTCTTTTTTGTCCAACACGTGGATGACGCCTGCGAAAATCTTCAAACCACTTTCTTCCTGGAACATTATATTTAAAAGGATTTCTTAAGCCTTCTGCTTCCACTAATTGCTTGACAGAGTGTATCAAGAAGTCTTTATTTATTGAAAAACCCATTCTGCTAGTTCCTAATAACCACTCCTCCAATTTATCTTCGATAATGTGACCAAGTACAGATTCCGGACCAACACGACCTAAAGTTTCTGGTGCTTTTCCTTGGAGTTTATTACGCAACGTTGTTCTTGGAATTTTATATTGTTTACTGGCTGCTGCAATAGCGGTTCCATTTTTAATTGATTCCAAGGCTTTTTTTAAATCAGCTTCTGAATATGTGAAAAATGTCCTTTTAGATTTACTGATTGTAGCTGAAGGTGATTTAGGAATTTTCTCAACGGTTTTCTTTTTCACTCTCGACGGCATTCTCACCTCTAAAATATAAAAAGTAAAAAAATTAGTTCAAAGTTTGATAATTGAAATTCTTTGTCAATAATTTTATAAATTATAACTGAATAATACACGTGTGAATAATCTAAGATATTAAATCAATAAGTACTATGACCAAAACTGGAAACCGTATGCACCACTTGTGGCCATGGCATAATCAAAAGTAGCACTTGTATACTTTTGCTGTACCAGTTGTGGTCATGGGCTTTTTTATTCATATTTTAGGTTATTATCAGTAAATTTATGTTTTTTTACTTACTATTAAGTTTCTTAAGTATTATATAATTTAAACATTTAAAGAAGATTATGCTTTTCAACAATAATCAATAATTCACTCACCACGGTGTTCTGCAGATTCTTATAAGAAATAATTAAAATTGTCGAGGTACAACACGCGTCCACATATGTTTTCAATTATTTCTTAAACTATACTTTTAACGTCATATAGAAAAAAGTTCACAGTGTTGCCAACATATCAAAAAATCCCATAAATATAAAACATAATACTATAGTAATAACTAAATGTTTAAGATTTACTTATAAATCTCAAAGTGGTCACAAACGGTACAGTGGCCACAAACGGTACATCTACCCTATAAGTTTATTCATTTCTTATAGAACATTTTATTTATTTATCAGCATTTTTATAGAAGTTAGTAATTTTCTGAAAACGAAAATTATTAAAAATGATTTTTTTTAATACAATCAAAAAATGTAGTTTAATATTGATTTTCGTAAAAAAAACTGTTTAAAGTTCAAAGAAATGTATTCGTGAATGTCAAAAATATATTAGTTAACTTTCTAATGTATAAATATAGACTTCTTTTAAATTATAAAAAATTAAGTGTTGAAAACTTGGGAAATTCCTTATCTTTACCTGATGTATGGTTTTGACAAGGAAAACTCTACAATACCTCATTTAATTCAAAGTCGGTTTTATTTTCACTTTTGAGGTCGGAATACCAATATAAGATTGTTATTATTGAGGTGTTACTACTATATCGTTGCCCCATTAATGCCAAATTATATTAAACTATTTTCTCTTAAAATGGAAATCTCGACCAGGGCCTCGTCAACACCCTATTTTAAATAGGGCTAAATGGGACAATTTCTGCACGGGTAATAGCGTAGCCAAAAGTAGACAGTATCCACTAAGTCAGTTAGCTCTAGTTCGCAAAGGCAATATTAGTACATACGCCATTGACTTACAACCTGCTCGCTTCTTTCATATGTGTCCAACTGACCAACCGAAATGGGTCCGCAATCAGGGTTCCAGTGTACATGTATCATGTATTTGAAATACCTGTGAATTAATGTGAGAAAAATATTGTAAAATGACGGTTCATTATTTCCTGTGTAACGGAAGACAGTTTCATTAAATCAGTAAAAGGATAGTCTTTTAAAAAAATATGAATTTTTATTTATAGAGCTAAAAAAATGTTTGACTTAACTTATTTTTGCGTAAAATAGTGAACAAAAATGGCCCAACAAGAAAAAACACGTTTTTTTCGTATATCATTTGGGAATATTTTATGTGATATTAGCTTAATCTTTATAACATCATTTTTATTATTTTCACTATTGACGCTATAAATTTTATGGTTACAGTATCTATATATCCTCCAATAGTGCGACTTACAATAAAATTGCAATATCTCTATGCCAGCTATATATAATGTGTTCGTTGGTGATATATGGCCCGAACAGTTAACGTTGTCAAAAATAATTATTTTGACTGATGTAAGGACATTCCTTTATTCCATCGTCCGATTCCGGATATACGTTCAGTTGTCAAAAGAAATAACTTTTCTGTCATACCCACAATTTTTTCCGTGCATAGAGGAAGCTTTGTAGTGGTAACAAAATCCAGTTCTAAAATAGTATATTACGTGACAAGGGGTGAAAGGCAACAATTTCAAGAGTGTGAAGTTAGTTGCCCAAGCGTAGCGAAGGCAGATATCACACGAGTGAAATCCTTGCCTCTCCTCATGCCACGTATACTATTTCTTATAACATATAGAATTCGACTTTCGATGCCTTCTGTTCAGTTGTTTTTTACTTTCAACCCTAGTTTTGAAACTGCTACACTTGCTCCACTATGAGTGCATCGAAAGTCGAATTTTCACTTAACAGATTAGTTTTTTAAAGATAAATTTTTCAAATTTCTGTACGGAGAGAAATCATCAATTTTGAGCATTTGAGAAAATTCATTCTTCTAACACTCGGTGCTTCACTGGATGAGTATGGGAGTTTTGTCAATTAGCAGCCCATGAGACCTTGTTTTTATTACACGCTCGTGCCACGGCTCACGTTCTATGCACTTGAGGTCCAATATTTATCTCCCGAATTCTTTCAAATATAAAATAGGTACGTGTTTTCTTCCATGTACAGAATACATCTTCATTTTCGAACATTAAAATAATCCAATCTGTCAATTCCTTCAAAAGTTATCGTGCTAACTAGCTATAAATCGGCAGTCAGACATGCATTCTTAAAAACATATTTTTCGTGTTCAGGGGTTTACAAAACGTACACATTTGACAAAAGCTGAAAGGTGGGATAGGAAATTTTACAAAAATCTAGTACCATTTCTCATGAGAATGTAAAAGTCATTGATAACACAGGCACAAAAAAAAGGTTTTGTTACAGAAAGATGACCCATATATCCTTATATTTTACGGCATGCTGAGTCCGAACCTGATGTTCGTTTACCCCCACTACGTCATAATTTAGGTCAATTAAAGGTCAAATCGCCAAAAAAAAATTTTTAATAAAATAGGGGTAAACGGACATCAGATTCGGACTCAGTATGCCGTAAAATAGAAGTGTATATGGGTCACCTTTCTGTAACAAGACCTTTTTTTTGTGTGCCTGTGTAATTTACAAGGAAGTATTGCACACTGAAAAGTAGTTCAGTATTTGAGATGATAAATGAATTAGAATTAAAATTTTCATCAGCACGCTAAAATTCTAGAATCGTATTTCAGTGCGAAAAAATATGGGGCAAATGTTGATTCGAGTAACTAAGGAGTCATTGCAGACGAAAAACAATCTTTTATTAATCAAATATATGATACATTTCAAATGATTTCTGATTATCATTTTGTCAACATGAATAGAAATACGGAACCATCTGATGGATTTTTATTTAGATGCAAAGATGTATGAAAGAGATTACACATAGAATAAGAGATACATATGTATTTCTTTATTTGAGAAGTCTGTTGTTTGATTATTATCATTACTTCATTTATTTACTATGTTTACACAAATGCATAAGCAGAAATAAATCAAATTGACATGCAGAAAGTCAAGTGAATATGAATGATATAAAAAGATAAACGAATTGATCAGTTTTATCCTAAAAAGTTCTTTCCGATTTTTTAGTCACAATTTTGGAAATTCTACAACATGGCTCGGTGCTGCAGTGTTATTGTTTTAATACTGGCGACATTGAAATTGTCCAGTGGTGCCACTGATTATTGCAGCATTAGTACTTGCAGCGCAGGAACTCATACTATGTGTCTGTATAAAGTAAGTATGTTTTATATTCTCATCAGAGAATGTATTAGTTTTGTGTAAAATTTGACTCCCACATTTTTTGTCAAATGTCGACGTTTTGTGACCCCCTGAACCCAAAAAACTTGTTTTTATCAATGTGTCTGTCTGTCTGTCTTTGGTTTACTCTTTTATTGTCCTAAAATGAAGGTCAAATTCGTTAGCCAGCCATTTTTGATAAAAATTTAAAAATTTGGATAATTTTTAAAGTTAAAAATTTTTTTTTTTTAATTTACAAATTCTGTTTAATGATATTCACAGTATTCAATTAGTCGAACAATTTATCATTATGTATGACTTTTTTTTATAAAACAAAAATTATCAGATAAAGTAGTGGACCCGATACTCGAACAGTACCCGATAGTCGAACACTGTCAGAGTTATTTAATTTTAAAAAATGATATACATTTTTATCGTTTTCACAAAAAATGTTATAAAATACCTTAATATTTTAAGTTATTATTTAAAATGTAAAAAAAATAGTGGTACCATCGTTTAGAAAAAAATAAAAGTTCGTGGCAATTCGAAGAATCACTTGTATTTTCCTCGTTCCTTGTGTCTATAGCTAAGAAAGACAGGTTATTGTATTTCGATTTTCATCATCAATCACGTCTGTTTTTAAATTTAAAATGGTTTAAATGGAAGTGCAATTTTAATATGTTTAAGAAAAAAGAGGTGAGTAAATGTTTTTATTGTTTTTTATATATTTTGGGCGATGTTCGGTTATACCGTCTCATTTTATGTTAAGTAACCTTAGACCGAACACTGTAGCAATTTTACAATAAAAGTTGAATATTATCACGACAATCATTGGTATCTTTCTGTCCTATGTTCGTCGTGATAATTTTCAATAGATTTTTAAAAAGTAAGGTATTAACAACATATAATTATGATTTTTTTTCTCAACGTACATACGCACAACTGAACATTACATTTATCTAATACCATTTTTAAATTATGTATAATGAAATTTACACATAGGTTTTCATTGACTTTTTTTTAGAAATTGTTGGTTCAAATTCTAACTTTAAAATATGATAAGTTAATAACATATCATTCCTAACCTCTTTCTAATTCGGATTGCACTGTTCGCCTACTGAGTCCTTGCCTGTTTGACAACTGCTCCCAGGGGCAAAAACGCGTTCGACTATTGCTCCTTATGAGTCAATCTTTAAATATATATATATATATATTTAAGTTAATGTTTAAAAAATCTATATTTTCTTGTTTAAGTAGTTCAAAGAATGTTTATCTTTACAACTAAAAATAGCTTCATACGTTTTTTCAGAATTAAATACTTTAAAAATGCTTTTAAATGGGCAAGAGTTGACACTAAGCCGTTAAGTGTTCGAGTATCGGATCCACTACCTTATATAACTTTTAAAAAATTTAAAAAAATGAAGATAATTAAAACTGATGTGCACTGATGAGAATGTGTTCTTTAAGGTTGATAGAACCTTAAATAAATTAGTTTTCTTCAAATAAAAATAAAGTAATTTAAGTAAAAGTATATATCAGAGATGAAGATTGGTAAGCGAATGCAAGCGCGTGAAGTGACAATTTAAATTCGCGCGCCATATGATTGACCAATAAGGTTAGCGCACTACGCGAGCGTCGCGACGTTTGCACCTATTTGTTTTTAAATTACTACAAAATGGAATGGAATGCAAACGAAAGATAATTTACTTAAGGTTTTATCGACCTTAAGGGCACATTCTCATCAGGGCACTCGCGCTTCGCGCTCGATATTTCATTTAAACCTCGCGCTTCGCGCTCGACTTTGTTTAACAATATTTTTCATGATTAAAACGAAAACTACTCATCCTGTTGGAAAATGGTTCAAGGGGAACTTGTGCATCATTTTAAGGTCAATAATTATGTTTCCTAACATTTTCTCTGTATCTCGCGTTATTTGACTCAAAATTTGAATTTTCGATTTTTTAAGGAAATTCAAAAAGTTATAATGCCTATCCTAGAGAGTGTTCAAAAAATAACATTTTTCATCTTTACACTTTTTTTTTTCATATGGTGCGTTGTTTGGCTTCTAATTCAAGTTTTATTTCATTTTTTTGGATTTTCAAAATATTATAAGTCTTGCAATGTTTTTTAAAAAAGTCATTAAGAAAAATTGTTCGCCTTTTTGACGACTACGAAGATCCGTCATTAGAATTTTTAAGTTTAAAAAAAAAGTGGTTTCAAAAATTTTCAAAATGCTCCAACTTTTTAAATTTTCTTCCAAAATGGCTGGCCAGCGAACTTGACCTTCATTTTAGGACACTAAAAGAGTATACCAAAGGACAATCCAATCGGTCAATTCTTTCGAAAGTTATCGTGCTAACAAACTAAAATCTGCAGACAGACAGACATACACATTCGTAAAAACATGTTTTTCGGGTTCAGGGGGTCCCAAAACGTGGACATTTGATGAAAACGGGGGGGGGGGGGTCAAATTTTACACAAATCTAATACATTCTCTCTGATGAGAATGTAAAAAAGTATAATATATAAAAAATTTTTTAATCACTGATTGGTCTGTGTTGACAGATTGTATTTCTCAAATCAATAAGTTGAATGAATAATATTATCATGTTTTCCAAAATATGTTCTTAATATTAATGACCTTTTCATGCAGAACTGCATTTAAAGTTCATTAAATATGTAGAATTATTCGAAGTACTAAGATTATCTTGAATACATACTTTTTTTAAACATATCAAATATTATTTAATCATTATCAAACGAGTTAGCACAGCAAAAAAAAATATCCTTGTCTAAACTGAGTTCAAATTATAAATAGTGAAATTTTTTTAGATTAAAATATCAGATTATTATGTCGCCGTTCCTTTGTAACTTTGTGATTAAAAAAAGTAATAATAAGAATAAATTTTAGATGTACAAAATAGTTTATTATTTCACTTTATTTGTTTATTCGAAAATGTCAGAAGAGGTGCTCGGTGCAATTTCCATTTCAAAAAGTTATGTTTACATTCTTATAGGGCATTCAAAAAGTTAATTTTTCTTTCTCATATCGTGCGTTCTTTGGGTTAAGATTTTCATTCTTCCTTGTTTTTTTGTTTAATTTTGTAAATGCTACAAGTCTCATACTCTACTTTTTATCAAAAAGCTAAACACTCTATTATTTTAAGTATGAGATTCATTTTTCAGGGCAGACAAAGATTTTGGGGAAATAGTTATAATAATAATTTTATTTAGAAAACAATGGCTTAGTATAAGTGAAAAAAAGTTACCGTCAAGTGTCAAATAATAAGAATTTTACTCATTACATATAGAGTGCTAAACCACAATGCGAAACATATGGTGTTGGATTAACTGATGAAGAAAAACAACTTATTTTGAAGAAGCATAATGAATTGAGACAAAAGGTAGCTGCTGGAAAGGAAACGGAAGGAAAACCAGGTCCACAACCAGCTGCAAAAAACATGCCAGATCTTGTAAGTGTCTTATAATCGAGCTAAAGTAAGGTTATTTTAAGCATAAAATGTTTGATTAGGATCAATTTGATTCAAATAGGCACTATACTTTAAAACTTTTCACAGAAATGGGATGATGAACTTGCAATAATAGCCCAAAGATCAGCCAATACCTGTAAATTCGGACACGATCAATGTCGAGATGTTGGTATGTAAAAATCTATCATGTAGCCTTCCAAACTTTATACAACATATGAAATTGAAAATATTCTTGAAAACAGAAGCAAGTATGTGGATTGTGGACATCTCTAATGATTACGTTTATAATAGTGTAATGTTCGATACATAAAAAGCTCCACTTCTCTTTAGTTCATATTATATGTACGATTATTATTGTAATCTGACAGTTTTACACTATACGGTGGGTACCGTCAAATTAATGTTTTAACATTTTTTTTTGCTTCAGAACGATTCCAAGTAGGCCAAAACATTGCATACAGTGGATCCAGTGAAGACAAATTTTCTCCTGACTTAACGACACTTGTACAGATGTGGTATGACGAAGTCAAGTTATTCGACGCAAAGGGCGTTACAACTTACAGGTAATTAATAATCTTAACAATGATAAAATCGCGTAGATATAATAATAATACATTCAAAATAATATTATAATAAATAATAAGAACAAAATAATAATAATAATATGGTATAAATAATCGCATCGCAACTACAAACTTTCTTGTACTTCCTTAAAAAAATTAACAATTGTAAAATTTCTCCGTTTAAAGCAGCAATTGTATCAAATTTTTTTCTGTGTACAGTTGAAGGCAATTATGGTTACCCAGTGGAAAAAAGGACATTGTCATCCTAAGGATGTCTTAAAGATATCCTCAGGACGTCCATGTCAGTTCAATTGAAGTCATAAAAACATCTTATGTCCAAAATGCATGTTTAACACATGAGACGTTTTTTGGTCATTAAATGGATTGACATGGATGTCTTAAAGATGTCTTTACGACGACCTCAAGATGACACTGTCTTTTTGTCGACTGGGTAGGATCCTGGACCAAACAATCCTGAACGTAGTTAGAATAGTACTTTACAATTTTATTAGGTGTAAATATTACTCTAATTAGCCATTCTAGAGACACGAACGATTTTAATTATATAAAAATTCATTTTGTACTGAATCGGATTCTTTCCACTGTCGCAGTTGATTGTTCTTACCACTGTTTTACACTTCGTACCGACAGTCCTTTCTCATTATTATTATTATTATTATTATTATTA